>JALXJV020000003.1:1942339-1963337 GCA_024633595.2 Lepomis macrochirus
TAAACTTTTGTTATATATTTAGGAACGGCTTTGTACCACACCACACAAAAAAACCCTCCCTATTTCCTCCTCGGAACAAAGAAGAGTCTCACTCAAGTGCCAAATATATTAAATATATCCTCATTTTTTATGAACCCCTGTCAACTGTCTTTTTTATATCAATTTATATTCAAAATCCAAAATTTTTTTGTGTGACCCTCCCTTTCCAGTTGTACACTATGTTGTGCCCATAGCTGATTGGCACTCTCCCCGCTTGGGAGAAGCAGACAGGACCACGGACACTGAAGCTAAGCAATGTAATGCTGTGGTTTGGGGCAGCAGAAAAAATGTATTTTGGCCAATCATCATCATTTTAGGTTGTGCGCTTTTATTTAGAATATTTTCACAGCTTTACCTTGCCGTCAAACTGAATCTATGTTCTCTTCAAAGCCACCAGACTCCTTTAACAAAAACAGTAATTAATATCGCCGGGCTACTGCTGCCTCGATAAGTTAGGATCCGAACTAACCCTTCAAAACTCCAAAGTCACACATAACATAAAAACAAATTGATCTAGGTAGTGGTAGCCACCAACCCCAGCTTGTTCTGTGAGTTTAAATGACTGTTATTATCAAAAGAGTCTGGTGGCCTTGAAGAGAGCATGGATATCAATGACCTCAGCTCCCTGTTGGACAGGGCTGTACATACACTGTTCTTTATACACTTACTAAATAGCTAGCCAACCATCATGATAAAATTAAACCAAATAAAAGTAGTAATACAAGCAGAATATTAAATGTTTCAGATAAAAATGATCAGTAAGAGACATACTGAAAGCTGTGGCCAGACAGGGACATTGGCCCTCATTTATCATTCTTGCGTAGAAACGGGGTAGTTTTGTGCGTGGAGGATTATGCTTAACTGTTCTCAGCCTGATTTATGAAGCTAGTGCGCATCTTTGAAATCCAGGTGTATGTACCACCTGGTTTTGATAAATGCGGTGGCTGAAAACGTGCGTAATTTGAATGAAACGCCCCCAATTATTCAAGCTTCAGGAGGCTGCACCCAGGACTTCACGGCAGAGAAATACATGGTTTGGAGCAGGAAATCCACAAGTTAAAACTTCAGAAACAAAATATGTTGTTTTGACAGATTTAAATAAAGATTAAATGTTTAGTTTCACTACTAGAGCCCCTCCCCGGCATAAATGTTCAAAAATATCTTGCAGTTTAATATTACTGTTTTTCATTTGGAAACAATTTAATAAGTTTTTATTCGATGATTTAAACTGGACACATTTTTAAAAAAAAGTTCAATGCACTTATAACTGGACAAGAGCGGTCAGATGAGCCATAAACAGTTCAGGTCCAGCCGGAGAGCCAGTGCTGGAGTCAGGGGACCACCGGCTGTCAAACTTGCTGGAGCGGACCAGTGCACGCTGTCAGCCCCAGAGGAGGCTGCACTCATCCCGGAGGAGCAGGGCACGGGCCGAGAGCTTCGCTGAGCCGCTTCCTTTGATGAACGGAGGACATACTGACAGATACGGGCGGTGTACCCCAGCATGCAAAGCAAACCATAATGTTTTGTGGCTTTGGGAAACAGCTCTGCGCTGTCCTGGGACTATTACACGACGGACATCGGGTCTGGACGCCAAGCACGGACTGGATCTGACCATCCGCTGGTGTAACTTTTCTTTTATGTTCAGAGTGAAACATTGTCCAAACACAATTATGAGCTGCACCATGTCTGTACCACCTGTTTGTGGAGCGTGTCCGTGCAAACTAGAAGTTTTGTCTGTTCCTAGAATTATACATTGGCTACTTGTGGTGCTCCAAGAGATAGATTTAGCACTAAAACGCCCATCAAAGTCAAGTCCCAAATAAGCTCCAAATGAAAGAATGTTGCTCTGATAAAAGCTGCTCCATCACCTCGGGACTGGGCTTTACGCACTGACCCAGGACTCAAACATGAACAGAGATCAGCATGCCAGAGTCTGGGGACGAGGGGCCTTTAGCGGAGGTGTCGGTGTTCGCTGTGTGGTCATAATATAAAGTTTGTCTTGTAATAAATGCAGGGCTTTGTGCACGACATGTCTGTGCCAGCCTCACCTAAAGGGCGGGGCTGTGTCCATTTCGACAGCCAGTCTCAGTGCTTCAAGCCATCCGCTTATGCTCTTCGTTGTTTTAACATTTTTGCTTGTAGCCTTTTCATTTGAAGGTACACATTTTATTAAAAGTAAACCCAAATAAAAGCACCAAAAGCTACAATAAAATAGTCCAAATACAAATCAAAGCATGTTTTGACTGCTCAATAGGCTGTATAAAGTCCGTGTTGCTCAAATATAAACACCAAAATTAATGTTTCAAACATTGTTTCTGTTACAGTGGGTCATAATATATCATGTATTTTAGATTGTCAGTGCTTTTGTGCTATTAGGAAATGATTTCCTGAGCATTTCGGCTCTAACTCAAAAGTTAGCATACATGTACAACCACCTCTTGAGCTGGCGTGGATTTGAGCTTGCCGTAGCCTACGCAACGTCCATATTGATAAATCTCAAAGTCACCGTGGTTTTGGGTGTACACCAGGTGTACGCTGGAAATTTGGTGTACGCACTTTTGATAAATGAGGGCCATTTTGTGCTGGAGATCCAGATGTTCAGGTGAGAAATTGGAATGAACAGCTTGAAAACAGCTTGCTAACATTAGATTTAACCTAGGCCTACATGTCAGCAGCAAATACAACTGCAAGTAATAAATCAGAATATTAAATTTAACATGATCACCAAAGATCATTTAACATGATCACCAAATTGTCATAATGCAATTGTGTAAGTGGTAGGTGTGTTTAAAGTCAGTAAACCGTAAATAACTGAACAAAATAAATGGAGGTGCAGACACTATCTTGGAGAAATCACAGGCATGATTCATTTAAATGTGAATTCAAATGGTCACTGCAGTCATCAAAAATGTTCCTCAATGTGCAAATTTACATATAAATATTCTAGAACTGTGCCCCCCATCCCCAAACTAAAACTATTAGGCTTATGAGTCTAGTACAGTGAGTGTGAATGTTGTACTTAAGTTGATGTACTTGTACTTCTTAAGTGAGTCTTTAGTTACTAGTTACTTTACCAATTAAAATGTGTGCACACAAAATGGGTGTACTATATAAATGTAATGTTTATAAATTCACTATAATGCAGTGAAAGTAATATAGTAATGTAATGAATAACGTAACTAGTTACTTTTAATACCGAGTCCTTTTTTTAAGGAGTAATAAGTAAAAAGTAACTTATCATATTCCAGAGTAAAAACACTGTTGATTTGACAAAACAAACTTTGTCATTGTCACTTTGGGCTCTAGGTAATTGTGAGGGCCTTTCTCACTATGTTCACAATTTTTTATAAACCAAACAATCAATCGATTAATTTAGAAAATAATCAGCAGATTAATCCATAATGAAAATAATTATTAGTTGTAGTCCGATCAAAATGAGCTCCACCTCAACAAACTACAGAAAAAATCCTGCTTTTACATTAATGCATAAAAATAATACTTAAAACAACTTCTCAGTCCATCAGTCCCAAGTGGATGCATTTGGCTTAAAGTGGCCACACATATATGCAATTCAGACAGACCTGAGATACAGAGTTTATTTCTCTTACCACCACCCGCAGCCTCTTCATGATTCCATCAGCCAGTACAGAGTCTTTAACAGCTGCTTTGAGCTCAATGCGGTGTTCTCCTGCCTTCATAGGAATAATGACGAAAGGTACAGATTGTGTAGTTTGGGGTCCAACATTAATCTCCTGACGATACCTTCCATGTTTAGAGGCTAAACTGCACACATTCTCCTCCTCAATCAGATCCATACGCACCTTGAAACAGGTAAAGATGGAGAGATGGAAAAAGAAAGAATTGACATTTAGACAATGAGAACTTAAAGAAAAATAGGGTCCCTTAAAAGTCCAGTGTGTAATATTTCTGAGGATTTATTGAAAGAAACGCAATATAAGATCCATAACTATGTTGTCAGTGGTGTATAAAGACTTTACATAATGAACCACTATGTTTTCATTACTTTAGAATGAGTCATTTCTATTTACAAAACCACGGGTCCCCTTACATGTATGTCGCCATGTTGTGCCACTGTGTTGTGTGTCCCACCCACTGAAACAAACCTTTTGTCTTGGTAATCCGGAGGGCGATCTCAGCTGGGTGCAATCAGTCTTAATGGTCAACACCTGTATGCAATTAGACTCGTACGACTTCAATGAACCTATCACTGAAGCCTCAGCGTAAGTGTTGGCTCCTTGTATGAAAACCTACTTAGGTAAAGACCAGTCAGTCCACCAAGCAAGGCCACCTACAAGAGTAGCTTTTTCTAAGTTCTTAATTTCCAACTAATGGAAATGCACACAGCTCTCAACCCCAAATCAATGTTTCTCCTTTGAATAACATGGTGTCTTGGTGTCCACTAAGGTCATTTTCATTTTCAACATCCACCAGGTCAAGGGTAACTCTGTGGACGAGCTAGGCACACTGCTGTCTTCAATCCCAGAGCATAACTGTCCGTTTCTTGTCCTCGGTAACATGAACATTCATTTAGACATATCAAACTCAGCAGACTTATCTGATTCAGTCCTTTCTCAGCCCCATGACCCACAGAGCTGGCAAGGTGCTTGACCTCGTTCTTGTCCGAAACTGTGTCACAATTCTACACGTCTGACCACTATTTCATCCAGTTCACAGTATGCCAACAGGAACAGACTATTGTTCCAGCACCTTATGTCTCACACCGCCACAACCTCAGTCTGCAACCGGTTTCCCTCTCACTTTGCCTTAGTTGTAGCCTCCACTCTACCTCCCCTCAACACATTTTCCTCACTCAAGGTCAATGATGCCGCACAATCTCTGTGCTCTACACTGAGCTCATGCTTGTATAGCCTGTGTCTTCTATCCACCAAACCGGTTTTAATAACTGTCATTCATACAATCATCTCTCTGCACAGCAACGGATGACAAAATAGTGCACTCCACAGCTCTATAAAAACAGACAAACACTCTTCTCCTCTTTGTACTCTCCTGCAGACTGCTCTGTACTTTGTATGATTTGTACCTCTGAGGCCTCAGAATAAATATGACTAAGACAACTCTGTGTTCAGGACCAACTTTATTTAACATCTCTAAAATTACAATCTTGGTGTCAGAAGTGGGATAGCTAGCCATAAATCAACATCATGGTTTACAATGACTCATTTGCATCACACAAAATTCTGATAAAGCAGTGAAGATGCAAGCTACAGCAGCACATACACCTCCAACCAGACCATTTGAGCATACACATTGTGCTCACGGCCTAAGAGGGCAAGAAACACTGCCTGTATCTAATAGAGAGTTAAACACAGGTTTAATGCCTTCAATGGCTTCTTGCTTCAACAGATACTTGTGGTTGATTAGGCCTGAAGTTAGATTTAGCTTTAGTACTAACTGGCTCAGCAGACCTGATGAAGCCTACATCATATTTGTGAGACGTCTAGAGTGTAGGCGGCACTTCTGAAAGCTCAGGAAGAAGCTGTGACTTGTCAGTGTAACATGAGAAAGATGTGGCTTTGTGTGAATGCACATAATCATGTGTCATCAGAGTGCTGCTGTGCTGTGTGTGTATTGCAGCTTAAATACATCCTGTTATGCACAATACATGATGTCTGGTTTATGTGTGTGCATCCAATCAATAATAGCATTGCATTAAGAAATGGGCCCAAGTCTCTCCACCTATTTGTAGGTGCCTTGGCGAGAGAAACATGTGGAACTGCATTTTGAACTTTGTAAAAGGCAGTCTGGGCAGTCAAATATTAACATCTGTTAATATTTGGAACGCAACAAGCCAGTGATAAACATTCAACAGATTATTTGAGAAGCATGATAATGCATCTGGGAGCGATCTTGTGACCTGTATGCAATTGGGCGTAGACATGTGATTCAAGCTGAGTGTAAGAATGAGGTCTCTGCCCAAAACATTTATAGGACATACACTAAACTATGTTTTAGCATTGTTGGAAATGAGGGTGATCTGGACTCCCCATATCTGTTCATGAGATGGGTTTAGTTAAAGTTTCTTTCAGAATAAATATGACAAAGACAACTGTTTGTTCAGGACCAACTTTATTTAACATCTCTAGAACTGTTCATTTCCATTACAGCAGGCCCACCTGTGGCTAACTGATACCATCTATGGGCTCCGCATGGATCTCAGAACTACTGAAAGAAAATAGCGAAAAAACCAAAGACCCTGCTAAGGGCTACCAAATGCTCCTATCCTCCTTCTCAACAAGCATCAGTGCTGCCAAAACTACATTCTATAATGACAGAATTAGCAATGCCACTGACTCAAGGAAATTATTTTTCACTTTCAAAGCACTGCTAAATCCTCCTCCACCTCCACCACCTACAGTCTTGTCTGCTGATACCTTTGCTATCTTCTTTACAGGCAAAGTGGCGGCTATAACTAGCCTATTCTCTAAATCACTCATAATCACTCAAAATCAACCACTATATTCCCGCTCTGGTCAGCTCCCGCTGTGTGAGCCCGGCACAGGTAAACCTACTATGTAGCAGTCCTTATACATGTCTCCCTCCATCTCCCTCAGGAAATGGCAAAAACAGCTCAACATGAAGGCTAAAATGTAGCAGTCCTACTACATCTTTTCCTCTGTCCTCTCAGGTCAATAGCACTTCACTCTCCTTGTTTACTCCTCTCACGAAGAGAAAATTATCAGAACACCTGACCCGTAGTGGTCCTACTACATGTCCACTGGACCCGATTCTTACGAATCTCCTCAAAGCCATATCTCCTACAAAGGTCCCAGCAATCACTTGTGATAATACCCCCTCTGGCTTTGGGAAAATTCCCGACCACTTTCAAAAGGGCTCAAGTTAAACCCTTGCTCAAAAAGCCCTCCCTCGACCCTACTCAAGTTGAGAACTAACGGCCAGTTTTACTTCTACCTTTTTTATCCAAAGCTATCGAACTTGTCTCAGAATTCCTCTCACGGAATGACCTCCTAGATCAGGGGTGGGGAACCTATGGCTTGCGAGACAGATGTGGCTCTTTTGATGGCTGACAAATCTTTAATAAAGAAATAATAACGTTAAAAATATAAAACATTGAACATTGAACATACAACATGTATTTCAATCCATTAATTTCCTAACTCTCATGTTCATGGTTGCGGGTGGCTGGAGCCAATCACAGCTGTACTCTGGGACAACACCAAATTTTTATTGGATAATGCGTCGTTGTGAGGTCAGAAAGTAAACTTCCCGCCTTTTAATCAAGTAGTCAGCTAGCTAATTGCAGAAACCCTTTTGATGAAGAAGATGACTAAAAGAAAAAAAGATGAGTGTCGTACTTTTTAGCAGGAATGAACAGAGGAATTCGCCTTTGTGGAGAGAGCAGGTTCTGCAGTGTGTCTAATATGAAATGATAAAATTGCATCTATGAAACGGTCAAATATAAAGCGGCACTTCGACACACGCCATACTACATTTGCATCGAAATATCCTGCCGGGGACAGCAGGAAGACAGCATGTCAAGAGCTACTGTGCAGAGTGCAAGCTAGTCAGCAGCAACTACGTGTTTGGACACAACAAGGTGACTGGAATTCGGCTAGCTTTGCAGGCGCTTTAGCAATTGTGAGAAACGGAAAGCCATTCACAGATGGGGAGTATGCCAAAACATTCATGCTTGATGTTGCCAATGAACTTTTGACGACTTTTCAGATAAAGACAAGATAATCAAACAAATAAAAGACATGCCTCTGTTGGCAAGACCTGTTCACGAAGCCGTACCATCATGATGGCAAATCAAATTGAGGCAACACAACTGAAGGACATAAATGCAGCACCATTCTTTTCTCTCGCTTTGGATGAGTCAACAGACGTAACAGACTTCATATGCATGTGAACAGTCTTTCTCACATCTTAAGAACATTAAGAACATCTCAACGCCTGCATGAAGCTTAACCTCACCATATATCAACCAGACTACAAAGCCATCAGCAAAACCATGCAGCACCAGAAGTTGCATTAATGGTAAGATCGCACTTTATCATTGGTTAGCAACAGCATAACAACATTATTAAAAAGAATTCAGAGACTTATTGTACTTTAAAAGTGTTGGTCTTACATAAAATGCACACATTTACTTGTATTTCGTGTTAAACATGTTGTATGGCTCTCACGGAATTACATTTTAAAATATGTGGCGTTCATGGCTCTCTCAGTCAAAAAGGTTCCCGACCCCTGTCCTAGATGCATATCAGTCTGGTTTTAAGAGTGGCCACTCTACTGAAACGGCTCTTTGTCTGTAACAGAAGTCCAAAAGTTAGCTAAAGCTGCAGCCCCATTCCTCGGTTCTTATCCTGCTTGACCTATTAGCTGGCTTTGACACAGTCAATCACATGATCCTGCTCTCCGCACTCTCAGCAATGGAAATCTCATGTACAGCACTCCTGTGGTTCGAATCCTACCTCTCGGGTGTTCCTACAATGTTTTGTGGCAAGGACAATTATCATCCTCCCACTGCCTCTCCACAGTAGTGCCCCTAGGCTCAGTGCTAGAGCCCCTTCTCTTCTCAGTTTACACAGCCTCACTGGGGCCAATCATTCGCTCACATGTCTTCTCTTACCACTGCTATGCAGACGATACACAGCTCTACTTATCCTTCCCGCCCGACGACCCCAGTGTCTTGGCGCGGATCTCAGACGGTCTCTCGGACATATCTGCATGGATGAAGGCTTGTTACCTTCAGCTAAACTGCTTTCCTCTACCATAGACTGTATATAAAAATGGACGTAGTATCCGTGACGTCACCCGTTGGTTTCTAACGAGCTGTTTTGAAGCCCTAATTGGGAGGAGCTGGCTGTCGGCATCTTGGCCAGCGTCACCGCCAAGCATCACTCCGGATAACCATAAATGGGCAAAGAGTAAGGTCGTGGGTGGAGCTGAGGTGACGTGTTACTGAAACTACTCGATGTGACCGAGTTAGCTCATGCCAAGGAGCTAATGCTATATGCTATTCTGCGTTAGCAGAGGTAGCTTCTAAACCCCCAGTGCTGTATGGTGGAGGTTGGAACCTAAGGCCGTTTTGGTACCAGTTTATGGTCGTCAACTCATCAAGGTAAGACACCGGAAAATATTAAAATAACTCACAATTCTGTTATTGACATTATACTTCACCAGGGTTTAAATACTTTTTAATATATAAATGGGGTAACGTTATTTTGCAACACCAATGTTAGTTAGCTATGTCAGTTAACTATGAATCAGTTATTAAGTACGTTAATGTTCACTTACATCTCAAACGAACAATCTGAAGCAAATCAATTAACCCTTTTAGATAATGGTAGTTACAAGTCATTTATCTGGACATCACCTCGGTATGTTACTTGTAATAAACGTAATAAGCTAGCGTTAGAGTGCTTAGTTACATAATGGAACCTGTAAAACGTTAGCCATGACTAAAATTCACCCTCTCACAGTTGTCAACGAAGGGAAAAAATTAGCGATATGCACTAAAACCATTTTTTTGAACCAGGCTGTAACATGTTTTATTCTGCTGTAAAGTTGGGCATTTTAACATGGGGGTCAATGGAGATTGACTTCTTTCTGCAGCCAGCCTCAAGTGGCCACTTGATGAACTGCAGTTTCAGATACTTCCGTATTGGCTTCAGGGGAGACCGGAAGTTTTCCCGCTTGTGCTCTACACCAGCGGTTTTCAATAGGAGGCGCCTCCCTGGGGGGCCAAAGAGCTTACAGGGGAGGCGAGTCAGTTTATAATACTGCGACTTTGTTTTTTGTTTTTTTAAGTCCCGTTAAAACAGCACGGGTTGCGCTTTTTGGGGCTTATTAAAAAAAGGGTAGCTTGTTAGGAAAATCTGACAAGCAACTTTGTTTTTTTATAACCGTATCAGCAACTATCTATCATAGTTGCTGATACGGATTAGCCTACATAAGCAGAGAGCAGTCTGTTTTCTTTCGCTTTGAATGGTTCTGTTAAAAGTATAATGGTCACGGTTGCCGCTTTCTCAATCTCCAATACATTGATTGACACTGTCTGCTCCCAGCTATAGCCAATCAGTGCAATCATATAAGTGCTGTGATGTAATTAGTCAAAACATTCAGCCGAATTCGGCAATTTCAGCGCTATGGAGGAGATCCACAATTCCCAGATAATTAAATATTTTAATAAATGGCCTATGTGAATTAGCTACACTGCACAAACCAAAAGTAATCCTACCCACCGGATGAAGAAGGGTTGACTCTCCCCAGTACATAAAATCTTCATTTTATTTTATTTTAAGCTTCATGAAAATATGTGAATCTGTTCGATCTGAAAACATGCCTTCAATGCAGTTGACTGTTAAATGTTGTGTTCCGTGAACAAACAGTGTTGTCGCTCATTGATCAGGTAGAGCTGTCCATTGTGCTGATTTTGTTCGAGACGCTTTTCAACCGTCAGGTGTCGCCGTCGGTAGCTTTGAGCGAGATTACACGTTAAAGGGATAGTTCACTTCAAAATGAAAATTCTGTCATCATATAGGCCTACTCACACTCCAGTTGTTTCAAACCTGTATGAATTTCTTTCTTCTGCTGAACACAAAGGAATATATTTTGAAGAATGTCAGTAACCAAACAGTTAACTGGAACCATTGATTTCCATAGTATTTTTTAGTAAGTCAATGGGGTGAGTATATGATGACAGAATTTTCATTTTGATGTGCATCCCTTTAAGCATGTTTTGTTGACTTGTGGTTAGGCATATGCTACTGATGTTCAGTGATTTTAAAAGTAGCCTCAATTAGGCCTGCATGAAGTTGGAAATTATTTGCTGTTGCAAAGAATCATTTATGAATGCACTTAAAAAAAAGAAAAAATGTCTTCAAATAAAATTTAAAAAAAGATGAAACTCATCATTGCCTGGAACACACAAAAGATGGCATTTACTGCAGTGGCGTGGGTTAGGGCAGGCAGACAGTGTTTTGGGGAAGGGGGGGGGAAGGGGGGGAAGGGGGGACGGGGGGGGGCTCGGCTGTTCTTACCTACTCTAAGGGGAGGCTCACATTCACCCAATTTGAAAACCCCTGCTCTACACAACAGAAGAAAAATTAGGCCCTACCTCATTCAGTATGCCACCTAGCTTCTGCTACAGGCCATGGTTATCACTCACCTAGACTATTGCAATGCCCTTCTAGCAGGTCTTTCAGCTTGAAACCCCTACAAATGGTTCAGAAGGCAGCAGCGCATCTGGTTTTGGCCTCCTGAATCAGATTTAAGTCACTAATGCTTGCATACAGAGGTACTACTGGGTCAGATCCCATCTATCTAAACTCCATAATACAAGTTTACAATCATTCTTGGCTACTACGCTCCTCCAACGAATGCCGCCTGGCTCTACCATCCCTACACACAAAGCAATCTCAGTCCTGGCTGTTCTCATCTGTGACACCATCGATGGTGGAACGAGCTACCACATGCGATCAGAGCAGGGTGTCCCTCTCTATCTTCAAGCAGCTCTTGAAAACTCTTCTCTTCTGAGAACACTTTCTATTATAACACCTCTAACATGCACTTCCTGTGGTCTTCTTCTGTCCCCTTACAATTCTCTTGTATTATTGCACTTTTGTTAATTCTTACTTCTTTCCATAGGGATTTATCTGTTTGATGTGCTATTGGCTCTTATTAGTATTTATTAGTGCTCTTACTACTAAGTATTGCCAGTTGTAGACCTCTTACAGTATTGATGCTTTGTTGATGTTTGTATGTTGTTTCTCAAAAGTAAGTCGCTTTGGATAAAAGTTGCTAAATGAGTAAATGTAAATGTAAAAGTAAATGTACACGTCATTTACTTTACATTTACTTACCAAATCCTGTGGGAAACACTAAGTAAAAAGCACATTTAGACTATTAAATTTATGCAATGGTTAAAAAAGCCAAAATAAAAGGAAAAAATGCGACAAACCATGTTCAGTATTTGGTAGGGGTGTGACAAGCTTAAATTATGATGATATTTTTTGTCAGGTAATACATGTCTCGTGAAACTCACGCAATTAACATTTTTCACACATTAATTTTCTCACGCAGTGAAATACAAATGTGATTATAACTAGTGCGATATTTTTTGTTTTTCAACTGTGAACTATTTTCAAAAGACAGTTTGGGGGGCAGTTTAACTGGCAGATGAAGGTGCTGCAAATTCAGACATGAGAACCAATCAAAAGCATCAAAGCAGCATCAAACTTTACTAAACAGCTGTGGCTGGAACAGGTAAAGAAAGACATTGTGCACATAAAAAAACATGCAAAGCAACAAAATTAATATTCAACACATAGCCGAGCTTTTTACAGAAAATATTCAGATGTAACCCATGATGTTATCATGAACATTTTCATGTTTCATGTTTCATTTCATGCATTCAACTGTGATTTAAATACACATTTTCCACAGAAACTGTAACATATTAGTTACAGTTAAATTGTAATTAAGTTACGTAACTAAATTACACTACTAGTTACTGGGAAAATGAGTAAATGTAAAATTAGAAAAATAATATTATTACAGTTCCTGCCCAACACTACTAACAGTATGTCTAGCTATGAAATTAGTTTTAATTTAATGTTAGAATATTATACTAATAGAAATAATTAATACTCCACAGATTCTGTCCAACCAAAACAAAAATAATAATAATAACAACAATTAACTAATACTGATAAATTAAACTCAATCAGCAACAGAAAACTACTTCCTTAAAAAGGAAAGCAAGCATGTAACAAGATTTAACTGTAACAACATTAATCAACCACTGGTGAATGAGGGAAGCTAGCTGTGGTACCAGAGCCAATCTGATCAATAGTATGAAGCTGCAGTACCGGAGGCTGCAGTTTCAGTCCCCGCAATCCTGGGACCGAAGTTGTAGGACCCTACTTCTTTGCGGCAGCGCCATCTAGTTGAGTGGTGGTAATACACAGCAATGCGAAGGAGGTTAACCCTGTCTGCGGCCGATTAACCGGTCAATAACTTAGTGTTAGGCACACACTCGGTGGTGGTTGTGTTAAGGATAACTGGCTTTGAGGGGCTGTCAAGAGTGACATAGCTTGCTGGCAGTGTTAAAGTAAACAAGGGTCCTGGAATTGCAGTTCCGGTCCTAGGATTTCAGTCCTGAAACTGCAGCCTCCGGTACTGCAGCTACATGCTACTCAATCTGATTGAAAAATGGATTGTTCAAAAATGACAGTCGTTCTTCTGAAAACGCCCAGCAGGGAGCACTAGTGGGTGTTTTCGAAGCGCAGCGTTTTTTCTGAGGCTGTGTCCGAAATCACCCACTAGTCCCTATATAGTGGACTATATAGTGAGCTCGCCATTTTGTAGTGGTGTCCGAATGTCTAGTGATAATTATTAAACCCTATATAGTGCACTCATGCATTCTGAAAAGTAGTGTACAACCGATGGTCACTAACCAAGCCCTACATACCATCATGCATTGCGCTGATCGTAAAAATGGCGGACGGACGACAAGGGGAGCAGCGCGACAATTTGTCATACAAATGTAAGTTATATTCTATATATATATATTCTGTCTCGTTTAACTTATGATATTAGTTTTACAGCCATGTATAAATTGTTTGTAAGCACGCGATTACGCCATTACGGCACAAATCATGCCTAGCGACCCAGCTTGCTAACATTAGCTAGCGTTAGCCCTCTGCTGTACAGTAACGTTAACGTTATTAACGATAACTTGCCGTGTGTCACGCCGCTACATGTGCCGCAAGTTTTTTATTTGAAGGAAGCTAAATTTCACTGAAGTTGAACACAAATAAAAGCAAGAATGGTTTTGTCAATTTGTTGTGATCTCGTCAGGGAGCGACGATGATGTGGCCACATTTATTCGCCTGAGGAGAGAGAAGGACCACCTCTTCTCAGGGAAGCGTTTTGCCTCGGCAGCTGGATGGGAGTGAGTTGTGTCAAATTCTTGCGAAGGAGTATTTTGAGTATTCATATACGTGAAATTATACCTTTTATTATTTGACAACATTGCCGTCACCGTTAATAATACTGACAGATTTGTTTGTGCATATTTCATTTTGTAGAGCTGTGTTGAAGGAGATGGGCCTTGTAGGCATTTTGACTCCTGCCCGAGCTGCCAAGAAGTGGGAGAACTTGAAAAAGACGTACAAGGTTTGGATTATTGCATTTAACTCTGTATTTAACCACTCTAAATCCTAGATAATGAAAGATTAGTAAATGTGAGTACTTCGGTTTGTGTTTAACAAACACTAGTTGTAGGCTACCAATATTATATTGCAATGTGTGCAGGAGCTCAGGAGTCCACCAACAGGCAGTGGCACTGAATCAGGGGAGGCCACTGCTGGAACATGGAAGTGGTTCTCTCTCATGGATGAGGCAATAGGTGGTAGGCCATCTATACAGCCTCCATGCCTCATTGCCTCAGCCTGGGGAGAGAACCCTTCCATGTCCACATCAGCATCCCCTGATTCAGTGCTATCTGAGCTTGAGAGTCAGGCAGAGCCAGGGAGTGTGTCAGGGGGAGAGGAGCCAGGGCCACCGCCTAAAAGGCAACGGCGTGATGCTGTCCTGGAGCTGCTTGAGAGGGCAGAGGAGAGGGAAGAAGAGAGGGCCAGGCGAGATGAGGCGAGAGAGGAGAGGCTGCTAACTCTTCTGGAAAAAATAGTGGAGAAGATGTAAAAAAAATAAAATGTACAGACAAAAAGAAATGTATGTTGTGTTTCATATTTTTTTTAATGAGCACTGACATGAGAATTAAGATCTTCAAATCAAATTATGACGTAACTTTTCAATGAGTGAACAATAATTTATAATTACAGGCTATGTGTTTAATAATTGATTAATACCAGACTATATATTAATAAGTGGTTAGTACCCAACAATTTATTAATAAGTGATTAGTACGCAACTATTTATTAATAAGTGATTAGTACCCGACTACATATTATGAATTGATTAATACCAGACTATATATTAATAAGTGGTTAGTACCCAACTATATATTGATTGATTAGTTACAGACTATATAACTGATTAATAACAGGCTATACATTTAATAACTGAACACTATTGGCAACTATTTACATGGAATAAACCTTGAACCAAATCCTATCCTAAATTGTAGTCATGGTCCTGAAGAGCTGGAGGAATGGCTGTTGGAGCTGAAAGAGCAGCAGCAATGCGTCCACGCAGCTGCTCCCCACACTGCTGGTCTTGCTGAACCTGACCATCTCCATCTTCTGGCCCCAGTGCTTCTTCCGCAGGCTCGAAGCATGTCTCCGCCTCTGAGGCAGAAGTTGTGCAAAATGGCACAACAGGCGATAACCTTCACTGCAAAAGCAGGGTGCACCTCTAGAGCCTTGAAAATATGGACCGCCACCTGGTCTTCATTATGCCAAAGGCCCGTTCAACCACAGAACGAGCCTTTGCATGGTGCCTGTTAAATCTTGCAGCAACTGCACTCCTCACTGGCTCCCTGTACGGTGTGATGAGCGTGATGGGCTGTGACACACACGGGTATCCACCATCCCCCAGAATACAATAGCCTTCAGGTGGGTACAGTGAACGCACATACAAAGGGCTGTTTTTCAAAACTCTTGAATCGTGGACTGAGCCTGGGTAGCCAACAAATATGTCCAGGAACTGACACTGGTGGTCACACACTGCTTGCATCTGGACCGAATGAAACAATTTGCGGTTGTAATAGCACTGAGCATCTGTGCTTGGGGGCTTGACTCGGATGTGACAGCCGTCGATGCTGCCCACAACCTTGGCGAATGCTGCAGATCCAGCCAGACGTGCAAAGCCAGCACCAATTATATCAAGCTCGTGAGGTGGTGGAAAGCAGATTAGCCTGTTTTTGAGCTTGATGATTTTGGTTGCAACCCTGTGGACGATGTCATTGACTGTGGAACGTGGGATCCCAAACGCTCTTGAGACAACCCGGTAAGATGTTGCGCTTGCTAACCAAAACAGGAACACAAGAACCTCTAGGTCATGACCCCAGCCATGGTCAAATGGAGGGCGGAGGATGTCAACCAGATGGGCTACTGTGGTTCTGGAGAGGCGGAAGTCTGGTCGCAGGTCACTTTGGCCATTGAAGTACAAGGCCAAGACAGGAACTTCACGGTTCAGTGAACAGTAATGAGATGGTTGTTCACACTGTGAATAAAAATATTACAAACTGATAACATGGTGAAATGAAATATGTGTGTAAAAGCTAACTGACAGTAGAGTACGAAATGTGTAAGTTTTCCCAGGAGGGGGCGCAGTCTGACTGAGGGTTGTTCACAGAATACATCAATTGTGTGTCTGTTGTAAATATATTAATATATTAAGACCTAGCATCATCTTCATCTTTAACTTACAATTTGACGACGTCTTGCTAGCATAGCAAGAGCAGCACGTCGTTTTCTCTGTCTAGAAATCCTGTTTCTTCTACTAATCCGCAAAATCTGAATCACCGTGAGAACAAACAAACAAAGATAAATATTGGGTGGCATCTCCACAGAGTTCTAAAAGCTGTTTTATTAAAAGTACTATGAGCAAGGTATTTGATAAAGTAGATCTGTTTTTTCCTAATGTCGACAGGCAAGAGAAAACGGTGTGGCGCGAAAATGAAATACATGAAATATGTGTATTAATTTTATTTATGTTTATAAGTTATAATCATGTGTCGAGTAGCGCATTATAACAGAAACGGCCAGAAATTACTTTGGAAAAATAAGCTCAATATTGTAATAACTGTAATATATTTATTAACAAAAATCCAGCCCAGAGCCGGCTCGGCACCAGCTGACAGATGATGGCGCGTTTAAATTGTGCGACAGCAATGACGTAATCAACGCCGCCGAGAGACGATCGAGTAGTGTCCGAAAGTGGTGTTTCTTTATGCTGGTGAGCTCACTATATAGTGTTCTACTCCCTACCCCTACATAGGGGTAGGGAGTAGTGGTTTGAGAGGGATTTCGGACACAGCCTGAGTGTTTTGGTTGCTATGATACATTTGTTGCAAGTAGTTCTACTGGATGTAAAAATGTCAACACAGAGTAGAGTTCTTACTCTGTAGGAAGGGAAGGCTGAAGCAGATAGCGAGAGCGAGGACGGACTTGCCGTATGCGGGCTTTTGATTTTTGTGGGCGAGGAAACATCTCGGCGAGTACCATCGTATGGTCCCATAGACACATACACTAGATGTCGCCTTGGCTACGGCAGTTCATTGGAACGAATGCGTCAATAGAGCCGCCATCTTGGTACAGGGGAGCCCCTTCTGTTTAATGCATCAGCGTCAATGTAGGCAAAGGTCTAACGGAAATAAAATCACCATAAATCGTCATGAATGCGATTTTCTAGTTTTTTTGGTTCGTTCCAACAGTCAGACATGTATTTATCATTGAGTCCAGAGAACATTTAAGGTTTTGATATTAAGATAATCTACTTCTTTTTTCAAAATATAATGTATAGTGCTAGTAGACCTAAGTTTATTAGTCACATTCTGCCTCTTGAATAAACTTAGAATGAACTATCGCTACTTACCTTAGCTTACTGCATGCAAAATGGCTACAATGGTGTGACTATAAATGTTAATTTAAATTTAATTTAAGCCCTCTCTCGAGTGCTATTGCCCATGACTGACGTGTCTGTTTATCACTTGGGAATCTACAAACAAAACAAATGAAATATCCGTTTCTTTGTTGTTGTAAACCGATTTTGTTTCCCCCCCGTCACGTCGTAGCTCATCAGATACAATCGGGGGTAAACAGCCAAAACCAGTATGTTTGGATAAACTTGTTCAGGTGGACGTTAGTCTCATCTCCGTTAGCCAAGAATGCTGACTTAAGTTAGCGTAACAAACTAGCTGGAAATAGACGGAGACTGAACTCGGCTAACGTTACATACATAGAAATATACATATGTATAATACATGTATATGTATACCATGTATTTTATGTATATAGGCCACACAGCGCAAGTCGGAGAAATTGAGACAAAACAACAGAGACAAAAAAACTGTCCACATTTCCAACATCTTACGATTCTATTACATTGATATAAATACATTCTGTTCATTGTCGGTTTTCCTAACGGTCAAAAACTAATGGGTAACGTTAACGTAACTAGCTAGATAACTAGCATGGATTAGCTGCGGTCGTTAATCAAGGACTGAAACAAACCCACAAACCAACGTAACAGAAATATAATTTCGTAACATTCAATATAATAAACACATTCTCACCTGTGAAATGTAATCCCTTGTTGTCTGGTTTTTATATTTCGTTCGTGTGAACATCCATATGCAGCACAAAAGTCCGGCATCATCCATGAATTGTATATATTTATGTATGAATTATAAGTACTGGCGGAGATAGCAGCGTTACGTTACCTAGCTACTTCTATGGCTACTTCCGACGACAACTTATGGCGTGTTCGTGACTGGTCGGAACTGGGATATTTCCCAGTTGAAACTTCCGACTTCCGACATCAAAGCGTTCCAGGTGCATGGTGGTGCATGACGCCGAAAGTGAACGAAAATCATGGGTGACCATGACAAAGTGAACACACACCCTCAGCAGTGCTTTTAAAAGGATGGCAGTTTAACTGCAACAACTGACATAAACAGCCCATACGTTACTAGTTATGTGTACCCCAAGTTGGTAACCCTGAAGAAAGTCAATTTTGTCCGTTACACTTCCTAATGTTTTGGCATTTTTAACAATAACTTTTATGCAGAAAAGATGACTTTATGAAATTCTTTACCGTAGCCAGCTACCGTATGTGTAAAACATATTTCTACATCAATATACATGCAGAACAAGTTTTACTGCATGATCGTATTTATTATTTTAATTCAAATACATGCAAATATACGTTTTGTTGCCGTTTAGTTTATGGTTTACCATTTACAAAGTGTGCTTCCATGGGCGCTGACATTGTTTTCTGACGTCATTCAGCTGCTACTCGTGAAGTCGGGGGTACAAATTTTTTCTCCGAGTTCCAAGTAGGAAATCCGACTTCAAGTGGCGTTCCGGGGTACTTTTCCTAGTTGGAGGTCGGAAATTTCCCAGTTCCGAGTTGCCGGGAACGCAGCAATAGAACCCCAAGGTGACGTCTAGTGTATATGTCTATGGTATGGTCCAAGAGCTGAGGTTGGACGAAGCGTGGTTCCAGGATGTTGCTACGATGTGGAATTTGTCCCAGCTCCTCCTCTACTGTGATTGGACAGCTAAGTAAAAAGTGACAGTGACGAACACACCATTTGTCCCAAGTTGAACATTTTTCAGCTCTCGACGACCGGAAAAAGAAACGCTCAGTTCTCAGAACTCAGCAAAAACCATCAGCCGTTTTTACCAGCTTGTGAAAACGGAGTCGGAAAAAAATGCTTTGGCGGACAGAGTCCTAACACTGGTAAAGGCCTGTTTCTATTCTGTACCAACACCTATAGCTGCAGCTTCAAATGCGGCACAATCTGCATCCATAGTTAAGGAGAACATGATTTGTAAAGTCCAGAACATTTTAGATTTTCCATACTCCTGCTTTTTTCAGAAATAAACACATTTTAAGAGCTCATTGCAGACAATTCTATGTAGTCACATGATGTTGCTTGTAAGCTATAATGACCCTAAAACTAAACTACTTATTTCTGTACATGCTTATTTCATCCATCTGTCTAACATCTTTGCACAGTGTCTGCAGCTATTGGTTTAGGTTGCTAGATATGGTTTGTGAGCACAGCTTTGGGTGTTGTTTTTGAACAAAACTAGGCAATATTACACTGTTTTCCTGCTTCCAGTTCTTTTGCTAAGCTAGGCTTACTATATCCTGATTAGCTCCATATTTAATATGCAGACATGATATCGAATATTAACTATATCAATGTTGTTTATCGATGTTCTGATTATCTTATAATCAGGAAAGAATGTCAATAAAATGTAATTTCCATCACTGGAGGCATCACTGGAGCCTCACTTCCTGCTATCAAGGGCATCTACAGGAAGTGTTGTCTCAGGGGAGCAATAAATATTAGAAAAGACTCCTGACACCCAGCACACAGACTGTTTGTCCTTCTACCCTCTGAGAGGCGCTACAGGAGCCTACAGAGAAAAACCACCAGGTTCAGGAACAGCTTCTTCCCTACAGCTGTCTCCCTGATGAACTCCCACCGGGGATGAATAGAGAGACGCAAGGAAACCAAGCGAGGAGAGAAGGGACAAGGAAATATGTTTTTAGAAACATGAGACGTCCTTTCCTCCGAAGCGTCATATGAAGTGACGTCCATTTCTGATGACAGCGGCAACTGATCACAGCTGGCTCATTCAGTGTGCTCTAACAGCTTTAGGCTACACACTTTTAATGGAGTTTGTGTCTGCACACATGTGCAATGTGTTGGCACTAATAAAGTCTTCAAAGGGAAGATTGTGAGTATAATAAGTACTATTATTACGCTAACAAAGATTGATAATGTGTACTGCTGAATTTAGTGACGTTACACATTATGTGCATCGATCAGTAAATTAGGAATAAATTAAATGAAAACTGCACAGCTCATTTGCGAGGCACTATTTCTGTAGTACAACATTTGTCTTAAAACACTACAGCTGAAAAGCTCAGACTCACAGTGGCAGGATCAGGGCTGTAGTTGTGGAGGATAGCCTTAATTTCCAGCTGCTCTCCACGAACAGCAGAGTATGGTAATCTGAGATCAATGAAGATATCTTTCCGGATCAATGACCTCTAAGGGATCAGCCACACAGATACCTTAGAGACAAGAGGAAAAAATAAACATAAACTGAAACAAAAGCAAAGGAAAGAAGGAGGAGGAGAGGATGGTGAAGGGACAGGTAAGGTAAAGAAAAAATTAGGTATTTAAAATCAGAATCTTTATAAACCAACTAAATACCCAAAGAAAATCCGATTTAGTTTTAATGGC
>JALXJV020000003.1:1963837-1988331 GCA_024633595.2 Lepomis macrochirus
GTGAAATAGCTTAGTCACCACATGAGTTGTGGAAAACGAATTGATGTTAAATTTTAATACGTCTGTTTAAAGTTAACCACAGACAATTATTTTGTTACCTTTAATAAACTGAGTTGAAAAATCTCCGGGTGTGGTTTTCCTTTTGTGCTGAGTCACAAACCCTCTCTAAAAAGGACGACGGTAATAAGTTGAAAATGAGTAAGGAGTCTGTTCACAAGTTACTAAACTACACAAGAGTCTAAAGAAGCAAACAGGAAAAGAGAGTCTGCACATCTAGCTGATCATACAGACTACATCTGAAGCAGACGCAGCTGTAGCCGGAGGCTCTGTGAGTAAAATCAGCTGATCGCTGGTGCGCCACAAAAGCGTTGATTTGATCTGATGGAATGCAGCGATCAATCGGTGACAAATAAAAATGTACAGAGCAGTGTTAAAGGATACCAAAAGATGAAACCAACAGAAAGCTAAGCTTGTGGTGATAAACTTGCAACAGTGACGAATATGCCTGAGACTGCAGTCGAAGGTGGAGGGGCTGTTAAAGTCACGCATGGATGCGACATGTGCTGGCACATATGGAAAAAAAGAGATGTGTCCTACTCTTTCTTTTAATGTGTTCCTTTCATGTTTGGCTGCAAAACCACACAATTAGTCATTTTTGCCGCAATCTATTTACAAAAAGTATCGAATTAAGTACTGGTTTGACTGGAGACATTTTGACAGAAACAGCCCAGCATATGTTTTGGTCAAAACCTTAAAGGTATCGAGTAGTGATACCCATCCCTACTAACAAGTCACATGACACTGGTGAGGGAAAATAGCTAATTGGGCCCAGTTTGGACATTTTCACTTAGAGGTGTACTCACTTTTGTTGCCAGCAGTTAGACATTAATGGCTGTGTGATTTGTTTTTACTGTAATTTACACTGTTATACAAGCTGTACTCTACACAATTTACACAATTTACAATTTACATTGTAGCAAAGTGTCATTTCTTCAGTGTTGTAATGAAAAGATAAAATCAAATATTTACAAAAATGTACTCACGTTTGTGAGATACTGTATATTATACATGTGCTTATGGCTGAACAACTAATTAATATGTCAGTGTCTTTCAAAACCATTTATATCAACATTTTCTAATCTATAGTTAGTTCAGGAGCATAATACAATTTATTCATTGCTGCAAATAAAATAGTCTACTTTGAAAACAGAGTATTTACTGAGAGACACATTTTTAAGATATTTAATGCCTTATTGCAGATACAGTGTACAGTGATCCTGTGACCAATCAACACAAAATAGTTTTCAAATGTCTGTCTTTCCTGTTGCAGAGACACAGTGTGTGAAATTCTATCACCCAGAGAAAAATGCTGGACAGCTATTTACCCTCTGTACAAATGATGAATGCAAATGTGTTGAAGGTAAACAAGATGCCCTAAACCTACCTTTTTTTAAAGTCTGAATCTCTTGGAGGAACACTTAATAAAGAAAAAATACCAACATTTTGCTTTAAGTGGTATAAATCGCCACTTGATCAGTGGTGTGTGCAGAACTCTCGTTACTGTAAGTTGAGTCTTTTACATTTACTCATTTAGCTGACGCTTTTATCCAAAGCGTCATACAATTGCTATATATGTCAGAGATTGCACGTCTGTGGAGCAACTAAGGGTTAAGTGTCTTGCTTAGGAACACATTTGCGGATGTGTTTCAATGCAAACCCTGATCTCCCACAGCAAAACCATGAGTCTTATCCACTGCACCATCGCCACCCAGATGTGTATACTTGTACATTTTGCTTCAATTCATCCACTCACTAACAAACATATTTCTCACAAATGTATGACTTCACAGTCTCAGAGAATAATTCAGTTTTTTAACTATGACTATTAATTAGTCTCAGTTTACGGTTCACTATAAAGTAAACTACCTTATATCTGTTATAAAGGGAAGATTAAATAAGTAAACGAGGAAATGATTTCAGTTTGGACCTATTGTATTTGGTTCAGCTGCTGCTGATTGGACACAAGCCTTTGATTAGTCTGAAGTTTTATAAGATTTATAAAAACAGTGAACAAAAGACAGAAACACAAACTACTAGGTTATAACAGCTACACGCACACATACAGACATGCTCTTGTGTTTATTCATTTGAGTCATCAGTTGTGTATTTACTATGTGCCTGTATTTCCAGAGAGCTGTAGTATGCAGAGAAAGGGCAAAATCAGCAATGATGAGCGCATTGACAAAGTTTGTGAGAGCACGCCGACCAATAAAGTAGAATTTGGTAAGTGTAATGGCAATTTTCCCATTGCTTTACCTCTAGCCCTAATTTCCATTGTCCTTTTTTGCCATCAAACACAGGTGGGAGTGAGGTTTTCCTGTCACCTATGCCCCCTAATATACAACTATTTGCATCTAATCATTGCCACCCAGTGTTCAAAATACTAATATAAATATATCCAAATAAAATAAAATATTGCGCCAACAATAAACATAAATGACTCCTACAGTAAATGTATTTTTTTACATCTGTGTGTGTGTGTGTGTGTGTGTGTGTGTCTGAGCGAAAGACAGAGGGATAGCAAGTGAGTTAATCTGCAACTTGTCTCCTCTCAGTGTACAAGGTGAGAGTGGAAGAGTGCACACACGGTTTGTCCAGTGACATTTACACCGTTCGGATAGTGGGAGTCATTAAGGAAGGTCGGTATTAATTATTTCTTTCATTTATGGCCATTTTCTATCCATTCCTCCCTATGGTGTTTCTAAGCAGACAGAAAAATCCATTGTCATTAATAAGTTAAATGTCTACTCAATGTAGATCTCCTGACCTTGAAGTTTTTCTACAGTAATGTTTTGTAAAAAGACTTTAAATTGACTAAACAATCTCCCAAACTGTTTTTTTCAGACTGGCAGAAATGTTCTAACCCATTTATGCATGATTTAAGGGAGAATGTCTTTGTGTGTAAAACTCCTATATGAAACCCGTTAATGATGTTGTCTTGTTTTCTCTGTTTTTTTGAAATTACAGATAGAAATGATGCAGACCTTCTGGGTAACCTACGCACTTTCCTCGGTTATCCGTACTGCAGAGAAGCTTTAGATCTGAGAACAGGCAAAACCTACCTTATCATGGGCACATTGACACATTTTTACAAGTATGTATGAGTCGTGTGTGTAATATTGTAACCATTAAAATAAGTTTACAGCTTCCCTGCTTGCTTCCTATCACTTCTCTTGAACAAATCAAGTTAGTTTAGGTTAGATTAACTTTATCACTTGTCATTATGCAGAGAACGAGTCCAGAGCTAATGAAATCCAGTTAGTATCCAACCAGAAGCGCAGAAGTAAATGAGTACAGAGGAGTGTAGTTATGCTGTATTTTATAATATGTACAGTGGAGTTACAATATACGCATATAATAAATTATGTGAGTATATCAAAAATGTATAGAAGAGTATGCCTATATACTGTAAGTCTTATGCAATGATGAGTGCAAAGCAGGAGGCCTTCTGGGTGAAGACTGTGTTGGGATCTCTATGTGCACCTGCTTTTTGAAACACAAGCTGCAGTAGACTTACGTGCAAAATGGCTAAGTGAAGTAATATAGTTTGAATATAGACTGAAGCAGGGTTTCATTCGCTATAAATAAACAAGAATCATCTATTTGGCTTTAGTAACCTTTCTGTAATAATTACATGAAACCTTTATTATAGCTGAAACTGAATTAAATGCATCTAAACGTTAGATAACACTTGAGAAAAATCAATTTGTTTCAGCTATGGTATTTCTGTAACTCATTTATTACCAACATATTGTAGTACAGTTTATAATAGTGATGTTGAAGACTTCTCTTTCCCTTTGAAAAAATACCTGGCCACATGAAGACATAATGTGTTTTTCACTTTGCTCTCCTCAGGTATCAGTATATACTGGGTGCAACAACCTGGATCGAGTACTGGCCTACAGACACAGAGTGTCAAATTGTGGAATACAAACCTACTTGCTTGGGCTTGGAAGAGATGGTCCAGCAGTATGAGATGTTTGGATGTCTGCCATAATGAAACCCTAATACAATCTTCTTTTCGAATTGTTTTTTGTTTTGCATTTTTTTGTTCTATGTGAAACTTTCACCACCATGAGTTATACAGCAATGGCTGCAAACAATGCAGTTACAATGTTACACTGCATTGATGAAACTGTAAAGGTCTTAATCTCAGTGTCCGTCTTTAAAGATTACCTGTTGTTTAATGTGAAAAATTACAAAAGCAATTTTTGTCTGGTTACTCTATAAATATGCTTTGATAAGTTCTACTAGAAAGAGAAAAGTTAGTTTAAAAATATATTAAAAAAGGGTCATGTTGAGCAGGGGTGTTGCTCGACTCAAAGCTCTACTGGGGCACAGGCTATCCCATCCCACATGCACATTTTCTGAAAGTGTATGACGTGTTAGTATGTGCTTTACCAGCTTCCCTTGCATACTCCGTGTTGTTAGCACTGACACATCAAAAAGGGCTTTGATCAGAACATAAGTACACATACTTATGTCACCACCAGAAAGATTCTGCTATGGGGCCCACCTACCTGAGCCTTGTAAACAATTTGCCATTCTTGGCACTGCGGTATAATCCTCTGTGTCTGTGATAAGCCTAAATGGAAACCTCTTCTAGTAAAATCCAGTAGTCTACTGGTTTGAACAGACCTCCGTGCACCAGCTCAGTCTTAACTAAGTCTGTCAATACTGGGGGCCAATCTGCTGGGTCATGTGGTGGAATAGCAACTGTTCCATTAGGATCTGAATTTGTTCATGCAGTTAAACGCCAGAGGAGTGGGAGAAGGTCCGGTATGCTGGTGAAGCTACGTTGAAGAGGACACTGCACAACGCTACCGGGAATATTTTTTTCCAACCTGAGCTCACTGCAATAAACTGGACAAAATTCAGCTACTGGTGGGGAATACCAGAGACTTTTATTCATCTTCTGTTCCGCGCTTCACAAAGATGTGACTGTGTGGACTGATACCGGACTCCGCGCTGTAGCTGGCTGGCTGTCAACTCCACAGAGCGGACCGCAACACAGATCTCTCAAGCAAAACAAAAGGGGGAGGTATCTGTTTTTACATCAACAGCAGCTGGTGTAATGAAGTGACAGTGATTCAACAGCACTGTTCTCATGACCTAAAGTATTTACTGATACGAAAGCGTTTTACTCCCTTTGAGTTTGCTTCCTAGTTTCTGATCGGTGTTTACATTCCATCGCAGGCCAACGTGCACAATACACAACGCACAGCGCATGCCTGCTGACCACATACTGTGGGTAGCCTAAGGCTCTTAACACTATTCCTGCACTTACTGTTTCTATGAGAGGTGTGTTTTCTCTAAGTTCTTAATCTTGCTATTGTGCAGCCTCCCTCTGTTGATCATTTCAGTGTCATTTGGCATAGTCAGTTTAATTTACATATGGTGTTTTGCAGACACTTTTTTCCAGCTTTTGGTGAGATCCTAAAGTCAAAGGGACAAAGCAGGTTTCCCCACACAGAAGAAAAATTTAAAAATGTAAAAGTAAGAAATATAAATTAAAATCAAATATCCTCCCTCTCCTCCAGAAAAATGTGGTAAGTATCCACACTGCCTGTGCGTGTAATGTGAACATGACATCCTTTGGTGGCAGAACTTGGCTGCATGTTGATAGAAAATGTTGTGGCCAAAATCAGCTGATTTCTGCCTGTTAGGTTGTTTAGGTTTCTGCTTTCTGAACTCATCAGCTTCTGCACAGCTATGACATGGGGTTGAAGGTGTGTGTCTAGGTATAGAATCCTGATCTTTTGGTCCAAACAAGACTGCCTCAATCTTACCCAGCCTACATGACCTAGAACCTTGTGTAGGTCCCTCACAACATGAGGGGCTTCTTCATGCTGTACATGAACATGCAAATCCTTTTACCACACACTGGGGAATATGGTAATAAGTAATTATATTTTATATTATTATTATTATTCTTTGCTCCCAATATAGTTTTGAGGGTTTTTTTCTTTATTTGCAGCAATAAGCACTGTCCATCACTGTTTTTTCAGACAGGTTGTTTAAAGCTTTTCATTAGACACTTTCACAAAAGTGCTTCAGTAGCTGGTCAGAAGACCAGTCAACCGCTGTATTCAACGTAGATTATGCATTGTTTGTAAATTCTCGTTGACTTAATAATAAACTGCCATTTAGTAAGTAAGTAAAGTTTATTTGTATAGCACCTTTCACCTTTCAAGTGCTTCACAATAAAATGTAGCACAACAAAGTAAAATACAATGCATAAGAAAAATTTAAAAACAAATGGAAAACATAGAAGAAAACCATAAAAACCCCACATCTAACTAAAAGCCTGTTTGAATAGCAGCGTCTTCAGTTGTTTTTTAAAAGAATCAACAGAATTCACACAGCAAAGAAAGGTAGGCAAAGCATTCCACAGCCTAGGTGCCACTGCTTGGAATCAACAATCCCCTCTGGTTTTAAAATGAGTGTAGGGAACCACTAATGACCTCTGACCTGATGACCTCAAACTACGGGTCGGAGTATGAAGCTGTATCAAGTCAAACATGTAGGGAGGTACTTGACCATGCAGGGCTCTAAAAATAAGAACCAGCAGGATTTTAAATTGAATTCTGTATTGGACTGGTAACCAGTGAAGTGCTGCTAAAACAGGTGTGATGTGCGCTCTTTTGTTAATGTGGGTTAAAAGCCTTGCCTGGAGACGGTGAAGCTCCTTCTTGCTCAAACAAGTAAAAAGACTGTTACAGTATCTAAGCGAGAGGAAAGAAAAGCATGAATAATGACCTCCAACTCACCCTTTGACACCATTGTTCTCAATTTGGAAATATTCCTTAGTTGGAAGAAACAGTTTCTGACTAGTTGTTTAGAGAGGTACTCCAAGGACATAGAGGAATCCAAAAGCTCCTGAGGCTCGGCTGGACAGACGAGCCTAAGTCACCAATGTGTTGTTTAATCTGAGGGATTCTACTTTCAGGAGCGATAATCAGTGCTTCTGTTTTCTCAGAGTTCAGAAGCAGGAAGTTGTCACATAACCACTGTTTAATACTGGTCAAGCAGTTAATTAAAGAAGACAGTTTATGGAACTCAGTTTTCTTGAACGAGCAGTACAGTTGAATATCATCCGCATACAGATGGTAAGATATGTCACTGAATTGACTAATTATCTGTCCTAGACGATATATATACAAAAGGAACAGGTTGCGTCCCCAGACAGAACCCTGAGATGTACCCCACACGACAACCCTGCAGTTTCAGACATGATCTGACTTACATAAACACTAAAACTTCTACCAGAAAGGTAGGATGAAAACCATTTTAAAACTGATCCAGACATCCCAACCAGATCATGGAGTCTATTTATCATAATATTATGATCAACAGTGTCAAAAGCAGGAAAAAGAGAACCAAAACTGTGTATTCCTTAGAGTCAGCTGATATCAGAATTTCACTTGAAACTTTAAGTAACTTTTAGTAATGCAATTTCTGTTGAATGCATTTTACGGAAACCAGACTGGAATTTGTCAAACAGCTTGTGATTCTCTAAGAAAATGGTGAGTTGCTCTGCTACAACTTTTTCTAGAATTTTTGACATGAATGGAAGTTTTGGATATTGGTCTGTAGCTCTTAGGTTGTGGATCCAAACTGGGCTTTTTAAGTACAGGCTTAACAACAGCATGTTTAAAAATAACAAGGAACAACACCAGTTAAAACAATACAGGGGCTAATAGAATCAAACACTTGTACAAAGTGTATGTACTCTTGTATTTCAGAGTTGGATCTGTTTGTGTTTCATTTCACATACAGTTGTGCTCATAAGTTTGCATACCCTGGCAGAAATTTTGGCATTGATTTTGAAAATATGACTCATCTGTCTTTGATTCAAGGATAGTGATCATATGAAGATTTATCTTTTTACATAGTTGTTTGGCTGCCTTTTAAAAATAATAACAGAAATAGCCCAAATGGCCTGATCAAAAGTTTACATACCCTTTAATGTTTGGCCTTGATACAGACACACAAAGTGACACATGTAAAAATGGCAATTAAAGGTTAATTTCCCACACCTGTGGCTTTGTAAATTGCAATTAGTCCATGAGTTAGTTAGCTTTCATGTGGATGCACTGAGTAGTCTAGATACTGAGCCATGGGGAGCAGGAAACAACTGTCAAAGGCCTGTGTAACAAGGCAATTGAACTTTATAAAGAGACAAGGATATAAAAACATTTCCAAATTTTCCAAATGCAGAACCATGGCTCAGGTTGGGCAGCCATCTGCCTCAACCGGTTGGGGGTAAAGGAGAGAGAGGGCAAGAGAGGAATTCAGCAAAATTCAGCAACAAGGACGATCAAACGAGCAATCAGTCGTAACATCTGAAAGCAGAATTGCCAGCCTTCAAGTCATTTAAAAGCAACAGTGAAACAAAGATTCAGACCCCTGTGGGCTACCTGAATTTTGTGTGTTCCTTTACATAAATAATTTCCACAATAAATGGATACAGAAAATGCAGAAAGTGTTGCAAAAACACCATAATACAGGAAGCTGTAAACTTCCGTCAGCACAACTGCCTGTCTTGCCATTCATTAGATTGGACAATGAGAAGAAAAAACGCGAAGGACATCGGGCATGAGTTGGATTTTTTTCAACTCAGTGCGCAGTGGGGTGGGGCAGAAAGGTTAAGAACCCCTGATTTAATATTCTGTGTATATTATGAAATGCTTGGCGTCCTAGAACAAAACCATTCTGTTCATAGTGGCACTTTGACTTATAACTTGTATACCTTATCATCACATGTCTAATATAAGCTTTAAATGCCTCCCATCGTGGGCCTGCACTGTTCTGATCTGTATTAATACAAAAATAGTTATCAATATCAATATTATCACCAAGAAATTTGACAAATTTGGTGTCTTGAAGCCACTTTGTTTGGAGGCACTGGGGGGACATCTGACATGCCCTGGTATATTAACAGTAAGTGACATAGGAGCATGATCAGATAATACTATGCTGTCATGAGCACATTCTTTCACATGAGATAGTAGACTCATAGAAATCAGAAATTAATCAATACGGGATGAGATTTCATGAGTATTTGAGTAAAATGAAAACTCTTTGAAAAACTCTTTGGTGTGCAGATGAGAAGTATATGAGGGGACCATATGAAATCACACACAAAAAAAATAAAATCAATAAATAAATTAACCCCATGTGCACAGTACGCAAAAAAACAAACAACTAAGAACAATGCATTTCCCCAACTCAAATACATAATTGTAAACCCTTAGGTAACTACGGTTATTTTTTTAAACCTGATCCTCGTAGTGAGGAGCTTCAATGCCATTATTATAAACCAGATGGATTTGTATGTTTTAGTGCCTGGTCGTCTTTAAGCAGCCGTTCAGGAACAGATCGTTTCCAGTATAGCATTGCATAATTGCACTGGCAGTTAACATTACAAGGTACCGCATTAATAACTTATCACAGCCTATCAATCATCATGAGGTTGGTTACCTCTGGCCACATGGACACAGCCGGTGTCGTGGTTGCCACAATACAGCAGATTCTGTTCAATCTACTCATCGTCCGGCGTTGATGTGGAAGTAGTGTCTCTATTCTTTGGACAAACTTTTCCTCATCGATGGCCAGTGTGAATGAGTGTCGCTGTCCATTGTGCGTGACTACGAGGATGGCCTCATCCCTCCCAATTCTGTGTTCGGTTTCTGTTATCCTGTTAGCTTGGCTATGTAATTCACTCTTGAGTCCATTTAAGCACATCTTCGAATTTATCTGAGAAGTCCTTTTTCATTGAGCGTACAGTGCCGAGCCCATCTGCTGTCACATCCTTAGCTAGCCTTCTCCTCTTCGCTGGCTGCAGATGTGCTAGATGTAGCTGGTGTTTTCGATGTTGCTCAGCTTTGTTGAGCTGTTTTCTGAGACTTCCCATCCATTGTATTGTCTGGTGGTCTAGTATATGTGAGGTTTAAACTGTTTGCGGTCTCGTGAATAATTATTTCAATAAGTCAGAGCCCCACCAAGACGCGTCCCACTAGCACCACACCATGACCGGAAGTCAGAACATAGGAAATCTAATGAAAATGTTAAAGTGCATGAGACTGGTTTCTTTAGAAATCCAAGTGTGCCATTCTTAGGCACATATCCATTCTGCGCAAAATTACAAAAAGTAAGACGGTGTTAAAGGATTTTCCTTGGCGAAGGATGGTGAAGGAAAAGTGACACTTAACAGAAACCACCAGTATTTCTACCAGGTCCAAATTCAGCTTGGAGTGTGCAAACTGGAATCTGCATATTTTGTTGTTTGGACAGAGAAACACATTTTTATTGTGTGAAGACTTCTGGGACATGATAATGTCTGAAAAGCAAGCACATTTTTGACACAGACATTATGCCTGAGCTAGTCGGCAAGGTCTACACTAGGGATTCATTGACCATGGCAAATGTGCACAACCTGGTGAATCTGTCCCTGTTGATTCAGAAGTTTCTGATATTGCTGCAAGAAAAAAGCTGGTGAAGTAAAAATTAGATTTATTAATTAGCGATTTCCTACATATAGTCCCTTTAAACACTGTGGGCCAGCACATGACATTTGACAATTCATGAAAATGTGGATTAATATGGTCTTCCTGTTCCAGCTGGCAGTATAACTTGTCAAGGAGCTATATTGACATTTTATTCTCAGGTGTTCAGATTTCTTGAGATTAACTGCATCAGACAGCAGAGAGTAGAAGTAAAAGTGCAGGAGGAGGGAGTTAAGTGTGTAAAAGGAGAGTGCTGCAGAGCGAGAGTCTCCAATAACAGCAGATATAGGATCAGGCAGGAGAATGTGCGGGCTCCTCACCAGCTGTTGGCCTTCCTGGTCTTTTATTCTGACTTCTCTGGTTGATGGATCACAACTGTAAGTAGGCCCACCTTACCTTTTCACACTCTTTATTGAATGTAGGTATTTGTGTGTATTGTACAGTAATCACAAATATTACTGGGGTTAATAAAATGCTATCGCCCCACAGAGGAGCGTTTGCATGGCCAGTGCATTTAGGATTTCCAATTCGAGCTCTGGTTCCCAGCTCACATAACATACGATAAAATATAGTTATTGTCAACAAGGGAAATTTTGGCTTTTACAAGTGCTACACACAGCTGCAATCAACAAAAAATGGAAAGAATATATAAAATATTGCAGATCATATAACATAAATACATAGACAAAAATTAGGAATGCAATGAACTAAAGACACCAATGCCTGTTACCAGTGAGACACTAGATAAAGAAGATTTGTTGTGTAGTGTTAAATTTCTGGACATGAAATTCCCACGTGGTGATGGGGCAGTTTATAAGGCACATGCTTTGGGTGGTGGAGACATGGGTTTAACTCCTACTGCGACACATCCACCAATGTTTCCCTGAGCAAGACATTTAACCCCTAGTTGCTCCAGAGATGTGTAACCTCTGACAAATATACAGCAATTTTAAATTGTTTTGGATAAAAGTGTCAGCTAAATGAGTAAATGTATGGAATTTGTTGTATTGACAGTTTATTTTAAGAGCATTATTTTTTTATATTACATTACAGTACATTACTGTTAATGCTTTCTGTGCAATTCAGTGTGGGCTTCACACAACACCATTATCAATGACCAGAGCAGTTAGTGGTTCTTATCATGAAAGTCAAGGTACTTTGGTCTTTCAAATAATAGTAAAGCCAAGCTTAAAGTTTGCACAGGGATGCATTACACCAGACACAACAAACAGAGTCCAGAAGAATGATGAAATGTTTTACTGATCCAGTGCTGGATCTTAGTCAAGATTATCAATAGATTACTCATTATGTTTGAAGACCATGAAGGAGCAAATCTGAAAATCTGAAAAAAATATGTTGTATGTATGTATGTTTGCAAACTGGGTTAACCAAGTCTTTAACACACTCAAACGTTATGTTGAGAAAAACAAAATAACATAAAATAAGTAGAGATATGTCAAAGTTCCTCAGTTTGTCAGTAAATACATCCTAAATAGCAAGAAGTCCTTTCTGTGCAATGGATTCACTCTTTTTCTCTCATTCTGCTGCTCTGCAGGCAGGTGATGTCTGCCCCCAACTTGTTACGGGTAGGAACGGCAGAAAACATCTTTGTGGAGTGTCAAGACTGCACAGGAGGAGACATTAGTGTTGAAATCATCGTGATGAACCATCCGACCAAAACTGAAACGCTGGCATCTACATCTGTGACCCTCACCAGCGCAAATCACTTCCAAGACCTCGGACAAATTATGGTAATGTAGAAATGCTGAAACATGTTACTGTCACTTGGTTTTATTGCCAAAATATTATAGTGACATTACTTTTTAAAGACTGAAATGTTACATAGTCTAAATAAATAGCTTTTTATTATAACAAGTATAAAATATAAAATACTCATGATATACCTTGACCTTCTCCTCTCACTGCTGCTTTCTCTTCATACTGATTTCAGATCCCTGCTGATGACTTCAGTAAGGATCCCAACATGAAGCAGTATGTGTACCTGCAAGCTCAGTTCCCCGACCGACTGCTGGAGAAAGTCGTCTTAGTGTCCTTCCAGTCCGGGTACATCTTCATCCAGACTGACAAGACACTCTACACCCCCAACAGCAAAGGTGAGTTCAATACTCCATCAGTACTGAAGAACACACCTACCTCTGTGTGTCTTTGTGGTCAGGTGAAATTTAAATGACACTGAACACAAAACTATATTCATGGGTCATTTTTTCTATTACTCTCAAAATGGAAGTATAGTATTAACATTGATATGGATTGTTCAGTGTTGGGAGCACTATGCCTCACACAGCAGCACCATATGATGGGGTTTTCAACATGGGGTCAGGTGTGTTAATTAGCTGAATATTAAACATATAATAGAAATATTCATACAATTATTAATATTCAAAATATATTAATTATAGTTACTAAATATGGGGTACCACCGTAGAATCAGGGACCAATTACCGAATACGAACCAAATATGATCAGTCTAAAAGGGGTTTGTCCACCTATAGATGGCCAACAGAGAGTTAAATTTGTACACTGGCCATGGTAACCAACGTTTACAACAATACACAAATAATCACAGGCAATGTCATCTTAAAATTATAATAGGATTTTTTTAATCATCAGCTTAGCTCAAACATTAACAACTTCAGCAAGTAAAGCACTATCAAATATTCTATCCATAAGGAAAATAAAACCAACAGGGGGTTGAGAGCTTTTTCCATTGTTCTTTTACCTGTTGTTTGAGTCAAGCCACATGGCCAGGTTATTTGGGACTTGTAGCGAAGGGTGAAAGCAGTCACCCTACATGCAGCATGCCACTTGACGGCAATGCCAAAGAGCCAGGCTCGTTGATATGGCAGTCGAAGTGCATTCTCAATGTAGAATGCTTCCTGCCTTACCATTTGGGAAGCGCACCTATGCGCATCACGCACACAGATGTCCCTCACACATCCCCAACCGTACTTCTCCCATCCCAGGGTGCCCCACCCTGGGGGTCCCTCATACGGTCACACATTATGTCTATAGCTCTTTCAAACTCCAGCTCCCCCTTTGGCAGATGACTCAGCAGCAGCCGCATGTAGAAAAACAAAGGACAGGTATAAATTGCTTAACAATTCTAATCAAATGAACAGTAATATGAATCAAAATGTGTGCACTCAGAGTCAAATTTTTTTGCAGCATTTGTGAAACGAACAAACATATCAAAACAAAATGTGTTTGTGGTTATTTGTAGAAAACAAAAACATTACTACGTCTTTGGGTGGTGACGGTTGATAGGACCATCACAGGACTATCTTTTTTAGTCTGTGAGGCCCAAAACAGTTTGTTTACATTAACAGATATTTTTCTATACAACCAAATCCTTCAGTCTCGCTTAAAGACTCACTTAAAGATTTAACAATATATAAACATTCAAAATATTTCATAAATCTTGGTTACTGATATACCCACACAGAGTACATCAACCAAGCGATTTGAATCCTATGCTCTTGTGCCAAGAGTACCAAATAACATTTATAGTGGTAGTTCATTGTGCTAGCTCAAGTGCACACTTGACTGCTGGCTGTCAACCCACTGAAATACTTCGAGAAAGGCTAGTACTAGTTACTTAGCACATATGGATAGGATCCACAGATGAGTTACTCAAAACCACTCTTCACTTCCTGCTTTCTCGCGCATTAACTTCTCTGGAGCAACTATTAAAAGTAAGGATGTTGTTGTATCCTACATGAATTACAATCCTTAATTTACTTTGCTCAGCATGGGCCAAGGTACAGTTTCAGTAAGTAACTTTTATTAAAAAAAAAAATTTAACTTCTTTCACTCTCTTATTTCAGTTTATTACAGAATGTTTGCAGTGACGCCCCGTATGGAGCCCATTGGGATGGATGGCACAACCCAAAATGCTGATATTGCCATTGAGATTGTGGTACTGTATTTTATCTTTGATATGCACACAATTAAATATAACAATACATAATCAGATGCACTGGGAGTACTGAGAGTAGCTATATAATTTAACAAAATAAAAACACACCCAGACCTTCAGGTTTCATTTCTATCTCTAGTGACTCCTTTCATACTACTTACTGTAAAAATAAGTGTGGACCTCTATCTACTTGTTTAGTCGCATTTTGAATGCAGCCTATTTTTTCATTGTAAGACAGAAAGCAAAAAGCAAAAAAAAGAGTTAATCTAGATGTTGACCAGGCTCATATAGATAAAAATACGTACCACATGTATAACATAGCATGGGTTTAATAAATTAATTTGTAAACTGCCATGGCTCACTGTTAATGGTTGTTTACTTTTAGGCTCCTGATGGCATAATCATATCACTTGATTCAGTCTCTCTGCAATCACGGCTCCACTCTGGATATTACAGTCTTGCTGAAATTGTCAGGTGACCATTTTATTTTAATTGCATTTCTGTACAATCTGTTCTTTAGTGGTGAAATTACATTTTAAAATAGACAACAGGTTAATTCAATTCAATACTGAATTCTCAGTACACACATCAAACAGAGACATTTCAGTTGTGTCAGTACAGGACAAATGATGACTGAATGAATAAATATTAGTTGCACAACTGAATAGAAAAAGAGACATGTCTGGAAAAGGGCTGTGTGTGTGTGAAGCCCTGTTTGCTAATGGTATAAATCAGTGTTTCTCAACGGGGGCGGTACCGCCCCACAGGGGGCGTTCCGAGGACGATGGGGGGCAGTGGAAGCAATATTTTAAAAAGGGGGGCGCTGAGCTGCTTTTGGGGGGCATTTGTTGGTTGGAAATTTTAAGGTGAGTTTACACTTAAGATTCACAACAATACGTGTTTGAACTTTGAACTACTTGCAAAAAACTGTGGTCTGCAACATTTAAACTTGCCAGTTTAGTCCACTGCGACTGGACGAGACTGTGCATTTTTTCTCCATCAGCTACTTGTGGTGCAGCTTCGTGCTGCCTTCAGGGGAACAGGAAGTCAGAGTATCATCTCTAAAATTTTACCCACATTGCGTTTACTGTGTAAACTCTAGAAAACCGACGCTCTCTTTCTAGCTGCAAAAGTGTTTATTTCTCTGAGGAAAACACCGTGAACGTCTTGTTATCGCAGTGGTTACACATTTACAAGAGGGATATTCCGCTGTCGGACTTGCCCTGAAAGCAACTTTGCTGCGACACCAGCGAGTGACGTCGACCCTCCTCGCGCTGTGAGTCGCAGACAGTTTGTACCATAGCGGACATATAGGTAGTTTCATTCGGCTATAAAAATGTAACGTTAAAAACTGAAGCCCTGTCTCGCTCTGTTGGGGACTGTTAGCAGAACTTTATCAGAGGTGCTGAAGTTAAGCTGTGTGGAATTATTCGAGAGCTTCCTGTGTGATCACAGGTGTTTTGGTAGTTTCGTTCTCATTCAGTTTTGTCTGTCAGACGGCGATGGGGAAGCGAATCAGTAACATAATGCAGTAAGCTACAGGGCATGTAGTGAAATGTTATGAATTCTCTTTAAATAGGCTAATGACGTTAGTCTCCTTTAACGTCTTTTTTTCTTTAGCCTACATGTCAGAGAACACAGATCTGTGGCAGATATTCTGAATGTGCAGAAAGTTTTAAACATGAGCAGATAAGTCACGGTATTTCCCATACGTTCATTTATGTGTGGCGGCCGGTGACCGTAACATATTGATTTTTTACCAGGCCTATTTAAAATAGTATTTGACTGCAGAGCTGCAGGCAGCGCGAATTCGCGGAGCTCTTCCTCTCGCTTGTCTCTCTCTCTCTCTCTCTCTCTCTCTCTCTCTCTCTCTCTCTCTCCCTCGTGAACACAGGTGCACAACAGCCAATGTCGGAGACCCAGCTAATAGAAGTTATTGGCCAGCATGTAAGGAGCCTAGCTAACAAGGAGAGCTAAGTTAATGCTAAAATACAGCTGGGTTTTCAAGGTTAGCATGCTGTACAGCTGCACTGTCATTCTGTGGGAAACACTGAGTTAGGATAAGTTATTAACAGCTAATAAAGTCAGTTACTGAATTAAAACAGATTAATTTATCACTGAGATGGAAAGGGGCCATAAACACATTTAAATAAATTACTTCCCCACAAAAGAGGAGGTAAGACTTAATCATGTGTGTTGACTCAGCAGGGATGATATTAAATAAGTTGATCTACAGGAGAAAAATATTTAAAAGCAAGAAAAATGCCTGAGAGCCTCACTACATTGTATTCTATTATAATTATATATTTTGAATTGTCACCTGAATTTACAGACATTTCCACCCTAAATTGGTGCAGAAAAGGCAGAAATTAGGGGAGAAATCTTCACCAGAATGCAGGAAATTAAGTGTTTAAAGCTCAAAATCTTCTGGGGGAGGACCCCCATACCCCCCACTTATTAAGTGCCCCATCCAAGAAAACAGTATTTTGTTTCATACACAGATTCTGTGAGGAACATTCACTTATTAGTTAAATATAATTACTTTTCACCTGGCTTTTTTGTTACCTTTTCCATGTTTTTAATAACAATAGTAACAGTAAAAAAAATCAAAATATATTCAGGGCAAATAGTCAACATCTTTTTTGATGGGGGGCGGTAAGGGATCGGGATAGTGGATAGGGGGGCGCTGGCCCAAAAAAGGTTGAGAACCACTGGTATAAATGAATATGAATACAGTGGGTGGCTGTGTTGGAAATATTAGTTGTACTTACTGCAATTCATCTCAAAGCTTAAGCAAGACAGCTTTATCTAGTCAAAGGTAGTTGTAAAGATTGTCACATTTATTCATAGCTAATGCAAAATTTTAGTTTTTTCCCAGCTGGATCTGTCGTTAAAGAATATACATTTTGTTAAAACAACATTTCTTGGTATTTTGGCTAAATGAGCAGGTGAACAAAAAACAACAAAGCTAAACTAGATCTGCTAAAAGGCCAATTATCTTAACAAAGTAGCAATAACTCTCATCTCTGCCATCTGTTGACTCTAGTGGAAATCATGCAATTTGGTTTGGTAAGGCTACTTTGAATTACACATTTTAATTTATCAAAGCAATTATTTAGAATTTTGGGAAATCGCTTATTGCTTTCTGACAGAGAGTTAGATGACAAGATTGTTACTGCTATCATATCTGTGGCAACAGCCAGGAGGAGGTTATTTTAGCTCATCTTAATGACTGAAAACAGGGAGAAACAGCTAGCCTGGCTCTGTCCAAAGGTACGAGAAATACCTGGTCCCAGACAAGAAATAGTCCCTGTAATCTAATAATAAGTCAGCAGAGTTTAAATAATACCCACTAGTCTTTTCACTTCACTTTTTGTAAAGAATAAACAAACATGATGTAATGCTTTAATGAACGAGCTTTTCATACAGGCCTCTCCCGTCTCCAGTCTTTGTGCTAAGCTAACTGGCTGCTGGCTTTATATCAGAGTGGCATGATTTTTTATTTTTACTTATTTTATTTTTTATGTAACACTTAATTTCTTAATTATTTTTAAAAAATGTAGAGTAATGTATCTATTTCAATGTAAATATTAATAGATTTATTAATAGTTTAATTTTTTGCTTCATTACTGAAATATGTGTTCTTGTGTGTGTCTGTGTTTAGTCCTGGACTGTGGAGAGTTGTGGCGAAGTTTCGCAGCAACCCACAGCAGAGCTATACTGCAGAGTTCGAGGTCAAAGAATATGGTAACTCCTTCATTACCTGAATTTTTATTTAAAACCTACATAAACATTTGTTGTCTTTTTACCTGATTGGATACACAAAACAACTCATTTATTTTTTCAGTGCTGCCCAGTTTTAGGGTTAAACTGACACCCGCGAGTGCCTTCTTCTACGTGGACAGTAATGATCTCACCATCAACATCAAAGCTACGTAAGTTAAACATGTTGTTTTGTAGCTTTAGAGACCAAATTTGATAAGAAGAGAGCGTGAAGAAAATTGTGTTCAGAGGTTGCTCTTTTTTTTGAGCATCACATTTTTATTGTCCTGTTTCACTTCATTGTGGGCTTAAACCTGTCCTTCTCTGGTGGTTTTAGGTATCTTTTTGGTGAAGAGGTGGATGGGACGGCCTATGTGGTATTTGGGGTTATGCTAGAGGGTCAAAAGAGGAGCTTTCCCAGCTCTCTTCAGAGAGTGCCGGTGAGCACATCCTTTTGCTGTATTTCTGTGTCAGTTTCTGAGTTGATTGGTTATTCTGTCGTATACAGTGTTTTACAGCTTGGCCTTTACCAGCACTTCAAATCTGCAAATCTCCAAAACATGAAACATGTAGGATTTCCTGTTATTCAGACATGATTCAGTCAATTTAGTTAAAATGTTACATCTCTATCTACAGATATTAAGTATTTAGGATGTTAAGAATAAAGCCAGGCTGATATAGTAATAAACCTCCACCTGTTCACTGACTGTATGTCAAGATGCATTTTTCTATGATTTCACATTAGATCGAGAGCGGAAACGGAGTGGCCACACTGAGGAGAGAGCACATCACACAGACCTTTCCAAACATCATAGAGCTGGTGGGGAGCTCCATATTTGTAGCTGTCAGTGTGCTGACGGAGAGCGGTAAGAAAGAGAGACTGTGTGTTTGTGTCTGTTCTGTATGTTTGATCAGGTATGATTCTTATTCAGCAGCTCAAAGGTGCAAAGTAACTATCAGTTATTAGTGCCTATAAAGTGCCTAAACAAAAAAACGAGAGTCAAAAAAAATATAAAGAAGTCATATCAAGACAGGGTTTTTTTTAGTTGATTAAGAAAAAAAGTGAATAATAGCTCTTGTAATCAGTTTGTGAGAATGTGTTTGTGTTTCTGTGTCAACTCGCAGGTGGTGAAATGGTGGAGGCCGAGTTGAGAAATATCCAGATTGTCACATCACCTTACACCATCCACTTCAAGAGAACTCCCAAATATTTCAAACCAGGGATGTCCTTCGATGTTGCGGTAAAGTACCTCTTTAGATTTAAATTAATTGATGGAAGAAGTATTTAGTTAATAAAATGCTTTAGTTTAATAAAATCACTTTACAGAAAACATTTCACTACAGTCACCTGATACCAGTATAACCTCGAATAAAATGAGATTCAAGAGAAAAAGATAAATTCTCTTATTAATAATTTGGGTCAAGATATACAGTATATCTATACACCTATATATATCTAAATCATAATACTTAGTGCACAGTTACAGCAGTTTCCATAACTGATCTAATATTTTTGGTTTGACCTTAACGAAAAGTGTTTTATTAAAACAGATGTTTTCTCGTCACCTGTGTCTCTGATGGCAGGTTGAAGTTGTGAATCCAGATGAATCTCCAGCACAAGGTGTTGAAGTGGAGGTAAATCCAGGCCAAGTGCGGGGATCCACTGCAGCCAATGGCATGGCAAGGCTCACCATCAATACAGAAGCAAGGAATGATAGACTGATAATCACTGTAAGTCTCTGAAATATTTTTTTGTTTGGTGTTTCTGTTCATTCCATCCATCCATCTTCAACCGCTTATCCGGAGTCAGGTCGCGGGGGCAGCAGCTCCAGCAGGGGATCCCAAACTTCCCTTTCCCGAGCCACATTAGCCAGCTCTGACTGGGGGATCCCGAGGCGTTCCCAGGCCAGCGTGGAGATATAATCTCTCCACCTTGTCCTGGGTCTTCCCCGAGGCCTCCTCCCAGCTGGACGTGCCTGGAACACCTCCCTAGGGAGGCGCCCAGGAGGCATCCTTACCAGATGCGCAAACCACCTCAACTGGCTCCTTTCAACGCAAAGGAGCAGCGGCTCTACTCTGAGCTCCTCACGAATGGCCGAAGTTCTCACCCTATCTCTAAGGGAGACACCAGCCACCGCCTGAGGAAACCCATTTCGGCCGCTTGTACCCGCGATCTCGTTCTTTCGGTCATGACCCAGCTTTCATGACCATAGGTGAGGGTAGGAACGAAAATTGACCGGTAGATCGAGAGCTTTGCCTTACGGCTCAGCTCTCTTTTCGTCACAACGGTACGGTAAAGATTTACAAGGCTCATTCCCTGTCCAGTCTTTGTTGTGAGTTTACGCTCTGTCATGTGCTCTGTGCCTGCTCTGCCCTGTCCTGGATCTCCCCATTTTGGATTATCTGTGTGTTTTTGGATTACTTTGTTTTGGACTCTGTTCACCAGCCACTCTGTAAGTGTGCTCGCCTTTTGTTTTGCCTTACATAAACCCTTTGAGTTATACCTGCTCCACTCCTGTGTGTCCTGCATTTGGGTCCACCACACACAACCCTGCACCCCAATCCTGACATGGAGGCTGGTATCTTGTCAAAAACTTTACGAAAGAAATCAGGGTTGTCCATATTGGGGGTGTAAATGTTAAGCATTGTCACTGGAAAAGAATTTATGTGTCCAGAGATCATTAAGTACCTGCTATGAGGGTCTGTTGCCATAGAGTCAAGGCGAAATGTAACATTCTTATGGAAAAGAATAGCAACGCCCCTGGCCACATCTGGTGTGTAGTCCGGGAAAATAAGCACTTTGTTGCCTTTGTATTCCATCTCACGCGTCCCCCGGAGTCGCAGTATAAGCTCCTTCTCCCGATAAAAATGAACCCGTGCGATAATGGCGCGGGGCTTGGATCCCTCCGGAGGCAGAGGTCGCAGGGTCCGGTGTGCCCGATCGACAATCACCGTAGACTGGAAGTTGTCCTCCCCAAGGAGTTTCGGTATCAAAGCCTCAACAAATTCCGTTGGTTTACCCCCTTCTTCTAGTTCAGGTATGCTGATGATTTTGATGTTATTACGACGAGACCGGCCCTCGAGGTCGTCCACTTTAAGTGCGCTGTTTTCGTTTTTCAGGCTGGAGAATGATTTTTCCAAGTTGCTAATGCTAATTGCTCTCTTGATCCAGCACTTGTTCTTCGATAGACTCTACCTTCTCCATCAATTCCTTCTGAGAGCCTTGTACTGCCTGGAGAGTCTGGTCCAGTTTGTCAAACCTATCATTAATGTGTTTGAGGATCTTGTCTGAGACTCTCTCCCAAATCAGCGGCAAATCGTCGGCATCATCACCACCTGTAGCCGGTCCAAGGATTTGGCCGGGAGCGCTGGTGTTGCTAGCTTTAGCATTAGCCTGGGTTAGCCGGAGGGATTCAGCGTCCTTAGACTTCTTAGTATTAGGCATATCGTCACAAAAAGTCAACTACTTGGACTACACAGTGTCGAAGAAGTTACCGAGGCCGATGAAATAAGACAGGAGACTATAGAAATATCGAAAATATAGATTGGCACGGAGCCTCAAGAAGCACGTCTACTCCATGCGCTGCTCGTTTGCACCCCCCCCCCCCAAATCTCTGAAATATTTTACCCTTTTTGAATTGCAGTCCGTGTAGCAAATGGAAGCTTAAACTTACATTCAGCACTTTTGATATTTTAGTGGTAATTCAAGCAAAGCTATCACCAAACTCTGCAGCTCTATGAAGATGTTTAATTTGGATTATGATTTTGGCTCTGTGACATATTTATTGTACAGTATGCGAATGGTGAAGCTGAGCATCTCCAAGCTAAAGATCAAGATATCTTTGGTGTGTGTTGAAACAGGGCTAAAAGGGGAGTGAATATTTGACTTTGATTGGACAGGTGGCCAGAAACATGACTCCAAATATGCTAATGTTGTTCTGTGTCTGCTAGATATTAAAGTAGATGTTTTTACCAACTTTACAAGCCAGTGGCAGTGGTTAGAGGTTGTGTGTGTTGCTGCACCCTGGTGCAAAGAATGAATAATACAGCTTCAAGTAACAAAGAGAATAGAGAAAGGCAGACAAAAACATGCAACGTTCTTAAATATAGTTGATTTTTACCTTATGCACTTAAATGGCAAGATATATTCCAGCACTGAAATGAAACAATGTAGCACGCTAAATGCAGGCTCAAAAACTCTGCATTTGGCTAAGCTGTGAAAGGCAAGGCAATGATAATAGATATTATTGAGACTTTTATGTATCATTTAATGTTTGTCTATGCTTACTTGTGTGTGTCTTTAATTGCAGGCAAAGACCAGTGATCCTCGTATTTCACCTCAAAGGCAAGCAACAGCCACGATGACAGCTCTCCCATATACCACCAAAGGCAACAACTACATCCACATAGGTGAGGGACATCCTGAAATAATGCCAGATGGTAAAAAAAGGCTGTGATGGGGGTAGAAGTGAAATAGTATGTACCATGTACTAGATCTACAATTTGTCATTGTTTTCAGGTGTGGATACAACTGAGCTTGAATTAGGAGAAAACCTGAAAATCAATCTCCTCCTCAACAGGCAGGCAAATCAAGACCATGATATCACATACCTGGTGAGAGACGTTTTACACCTGCACACGTGTGAACATACAGTATATGACTTTTTTGTGTCCTACAACCTGTGTAGTATTTAAACTCATGTCGGATAAGTGCTGGTGTTCGAATCTGTGTCCCTAGATCCTGAGCAGAGGTCAGCTGGTAAAAACTGGCCGTTACAAGGCTAGAAGCCAAGTACTGATTTCCCTGATAGTTCCCATTTCCAAAGAAATGCTGCCATCATTCCGTATCGTAGCCTACTACCATACAAATGATAATGAAGTGGTGTCAGACTCTGTTTGGGTGGATGTCAAGGACTCCTGCATGGGCTCGGTGAGAAACACGACATTGATGTAGCAGAGTTTAACTAATTAAGTGTATAAACAAGACAAGTAAATTCTATAATTCTAGGACAATTTTTTATGTCTAAAACGGCTTTAACAATGTTTCACTGATTGACCTCCCCTCCACATTTAGCTGAAGCTGGAATCATCAAGACCTGCTCCATCCTATGAGCCTCGCAGGATGTTTGGGCTGAAGGTCACTGGAGATCCAGGAGCCACAGTTGGACTTGTGGCAGTTGATAAAGGTGTCTACGTCCTAAACAACAAGCACCGACTCACTCAGAAAAAGGCAATATCTTTATCCATTCTTTCTTTTAACATTTTAAACAAAAGTAAATTTAAGTGTGTTAAATGAGTAAACAGTTTTGATTAAGCCTGTTGGCTGGATAGGGCCTTTATAAGGCCTTTAATGCTCAATTCAGATTTTTTCCCAGATCCGATTTTTTTGTGATCTTTTGAGAGTTCATATTATTGCTTAAATGTGGACGATATCAGACTCCAGTATGAATTGACCATAGTGACCCGCATGCGTTGAAGAATAATATGACATCACATACAGTATGCTGTCATACAGAACTAAATGAGGAGACATTTAGTTCTGTATGACAGCATACTGTAGTATGCTGTACTGTAAGTATGAGCTAACTTCTCGTTAGCTCATACTTGCTAACCCTCGTGATTTTTACCAGAGCCTTCCATATTTCATAGTCCTCTCACGGTTTACTTCCGGGTTCACATTTCTTCCAAATTATAACAAATGTTCACAACTTTCTTTCCTTTATAACAATTTCTGACACTGTACAATGCATGTGCCCCACAACTCCCTCTCTCTCCCTCTGTCCACTGTGTCCTGTGGGATTATACATTCATCAAGGGGTTGCTTTTGCTCTTTAGTACCTGTAGAAGTGTGATTTGCTTATGATTGACATAGTGATAAGATACGAACAAAATGTCTAGCATCATATTAATCAGTTATAATTATATTATAACATTATATAATTAACCATAGAGCTTGTGCAGAAAACAGGAACCGCATCTTTCACCTAGTAAACTCTGCAGCATACAGAGCATACTCTCACATTCATACATTACCTCACAGACACACACACACGATATACTTCCCATACCCCCATACTGACACACACCATGCCCTTTACACTGTCTAGACTCCATGCACACCTCCATAAGGTCATAGGTCAGACATGAGATTTACATCTTTACCAGACATATCTAAATAAGGACAAAGGAACATGTGCAGCTGGGTGCCGTTTCTAGTATAGCATGTA
>JALXJV020000003.1:1988831-2005343 GCA_024633595.2 Lepomis macrochirus
TGTTGTGTATTATTTTGGAGCATTGTAGCCTAAATTGTTGTCATTAATTGCTGGAGTAAGGGTGGTCCACATAATCATTATTTAAAGAGTTATTTTATAGTGTAAAGTTGGGATCACAGTTTTAAAACCCTATATTTCTGGGTGTGTGTGCTCCTTTCTGTATCTAACTGCCCAGGCTCAACAAGTTGCACATGTGTGTGAGTGAGCAGGTTCGTGTGCTTTGGGAGCAAAGGGAGGGAGCAGCATAAGATAGCAGAAGGCAGCATCAAAACACCTACAGGGGGAGTTTGAGGGTTGTGTTGCGGAACATGCATCTATATAGTCCATCTCATTTTTGATGCATACTCATGTACTCATATTATGTTATTTTAACCTATCATAAGTGTTGAATATCATAATCATAAGTGTTGAATGTTATTTTAAACTATTATAATCCATCTTGTGTTTGGCGGCTATGCACTCGCCGTGTGCTCATTATTTCGGATTTACGACTAGGCAGTACGACTGTGCACCTGCTCATTATTTCTGATTTACGACCATGCACGGCCATGCACGCGCCATGCACTCACCATCTGCTCATTAATTCTGAGTTATAGTTCTACTACTTTAACCTATCGTAATCCATCTTGTATTTTACGACTGAGCACTTACCACGTACTTATTAATTCTGTTTTATATACCCAGTTATTTTAAACTATTACAATCCATCTTGTATTTTACTACCAGGCGCGCATTAATTCGACAAACCACTGGAACGTAAGTACAGAAACGGTCAGGCACCCTATAATCGGTTGGGATGCTGGCACGGCAGGCGAACCGGCCTGCTGCCAAAAGTGTGGAGGGAGAACCATTGGGTACTTTCCAGGAAAAGCCTGGAGCAGGGTTATTTGAGGACACAGCAGTTTAAGATGAAATGCACTCCATGGATGATCTGACACTGTTTTGATTGTGAAAACATGTAATACACTTACTGAGTATATTGGTTATATGATTGTTTTTAAAAAAAAAATGCACTGACAAAAAGTTTAAGTTTTAATGGTGTAAAAAAAACATGCCTTAAGACTTTTAAAAAAATACGGTGAGAGTAAAGTTGAAACCAAATGGTAAATTTCTGATCCTGAGAGATATAAAAATATATAAGGGACAAATTATGATAGTAAACACCAGTATTACCATTAAAGCAAAGCATCTAAAAGGGTTTAATCTTGAATATGTTTTGATAAATAATACACACAAGTGGCCACAAGATGGCGCCATGGGATAAGAAATTTACCATTTTAGAGGAGTGGTCAGCGACACCTACAGGAGGAGTTAAGATGTAACACCCACTTTATGGGTGGAGCGAAAGGTGAATATAAGGCGATGTAAGCTGACCGCTTCTCAGTTTCATCCTTTGGACCTGCAAGGATGTTGCTCGGGTTTATTTGTCTTTTTTGAAATAAACTCTTTTGCACCGACTCTTGATCATCTCCAGTGAAGTTTTTAACTAAGATGAATCAGCTAAAGAAGAAACCTAATAGAGTATTATTTGTTAAGTTTATTACGTTGGCGGAGGTAAGGTCCAGGCCTTTACTGGCCCGGCCTGGCCTTATTTCTGACCCGACACTAGCCATTAAAACTGAATTGGATTTTCTTTGGGTATCTAGTTGGTTTATAAAGATTCTGATTTTAAATACCTAATTTTTCTTTACCTTACCTGTCCCTTCACCATCCTCTCCTCCTCCTTCTTTCCTTTGCTTTTGTTTCAGTTTATGTTTATTTTTCCTCTTGTCTCTAAGGTATCTGTGTGGCCGATCCCTTAGAGGTCATTGTCCGGAGAGATTTCTTCATTGATCTCAGATTACCGTACTCTGCTGTTCGTGGAGAGCAGCTGGAAATTAAGGCTATCCTCCACAACTACAGCCCTGATCCTGCCACTGTGAGTCTGAGCTTTTCAGCTGTAGTGTTTTAAGACAAATGTTGTACTACAGAAATAGTGCCTCGCAAATGAGCTGTGCAGTTTTCATTTAATTTATTCCTAATTTACTGATCGATGCACATAATGTGTAAAGACACTAAATTCAGCAGTACACATTATCAATCTTTGTTAGCGTAATAATAGTACTTATTATACTCACAATCTTCCCTTTGAAGACTTTATTAGTGCCAATACATTGCACATGTGTGCAGACACAAACTCCATTAAAAGTGTGTAGCCTAAAGCTGTTAGAGCACACTGAATGAGCCAGCTGTGATCAGTTGCCGCTGTCATCAGAAACAGACGTCACTTCATGTGACGCTTCGGAGGAAAGGACGTCTCATGTTTCTAAAAACATATTTCCTCGTCCCTTCTCTCCTCGCTTGGTTTCCTTGCGTCTCTCCATTCATCCCCGGTGGGCGGGACTAAGTTGCAAGGAAAAGACGCAAGTGAGGGAAAGGTGGATGCAATTAAGAGATTTGAGAAGCTCGATGTTAATGTGAGGAGATGGAGGATGGGGGTTGGTGAGTATGTGTGTGAAAGGGGGTGGGCGTTGGGGGGCAGAGTTCATCAGGGAGACAGCTGTAGGGAAGAAGCTGTTCCTGAACCTGGTGGTTTTTCTCTGTAGGCTCCTGTAGCGCCTCTCAGAGGGTAGTAGGGCAAACAGTCTGTGTGCTGGGTGGCAGGAGTCTTTTCTAATATTTATTGCTCCCCTGAGACAACACTTCCTGTAGATGCCCTTGATAGCAGGAAGTGAGGCTCCAGTGATGCCTCCAGTGATGGAAATTACATTTTATTGACATTCTTTCCTGATTATAAGATAATCAGAACATCGATAAACAACATCGATATAGTTAATATTCAATATCATGTCTGCATATTAAATATGGAGCTAATCAGGATATAGTAAGCCTAGCTTAGCAAAAGAACTGGAAGCAGGAAAACAGTGTAATATTGCCTAGTTTTGTTCAAAAACAACACCCAAAGCTGTGCTCACAAACCATATCTAGCAACCTAAACCAATAGCTGCAGACACTGTGCAAAGATGTTAGGCAGATGGATGAAATAAGCATGTACAGAAATAACTTTAGTTTTAGGGTCATTATAGCGTACAAGCAACATCATGTGACTAAATAGAATTGTCTGCAATGAGCTCTTAAAATGTGTTTATTTCTGAAAAAAAGCAGGAGTATGGAAAATCTAAAATGTTCTAGACTTTACAAATCATATTCTCCTTAACTATGGATGCAGAGTGTGCCGCATTTGTAACCGCAGCTGTAGGTGTTGGTACATATGGTAGAAACAGGCCTTTACCAGTGTTAGGGCTCTGTCCGCCAAAGCATTTTTTTCCGACTCCGTTTTCACAAGCTGGTAAAAACGGCTGATGGTTTTTGCTGAGTTCTGAGAACTGAGCGTTTCTTTTCCGGTCGTCTAGAGCTGAAAAATGTTCAACTTGGGAAAAACGGTGTGTTCGTCACTGTCACTTTTATTTGGAAATAGCTGTCCAATCACAGTAGAGGAGGAGCGGGACAAATTCCACATTGTAGCAACAGCTACTATCCTGGAACCACGCTTCGTCCAACCTCAGCTCTTGGACCATACGATGGTACTCGCCGAGATGTTTCCTCGCCCACAAAAATCAAAAACCCGCATACGGCAAGTCCGTCCTCGCTCTCGCTATCTGCTTCAGCCTTCCCTTCCTACAGAGTAAGAACTCTACTCTGTGTTGACATTTTTACATCCAGTAGAACTACTTGCAACAAATGTATCATAGCAACCAAAACACTCAGAAAAAACGCTGCGCTTTGAAAACACCCACTAGTGCTCCCTGCTGGGCGTTTTCAGAAGAACAACTGTCATTTTTGAACAATCCATTTTTCAATCAGATTGAGTAGCATGTAGCTGCAGTACCGGAGGCCGCAGTTTCAGGACTGAAATCCAAGGACCGGAACTGCAATTTCAGGACCCTTGTTTACTTTAATACTGCCAGCAAGCTATGTTACTCTTGATAGCCCCTCAAAGCCAGTTATCCTTAACACAACCACCACCGAGTGTGTGCCTAACACTAAGTTATTGACCGGTTAATCGGCCGCAGACAGGGTTAACCTCCTTCGCGATTGCTGTGTATTACCACCACTCCACTAGATGCGCTGCCGCAAAGAAGTAGGGTCCTACAACCGGTCCCGGATTATGGGGACTGAAACTGCAGCCTCGGTACTGCAGCTTCATACTATTGATCAGATTGGCTCTGGTACCACAGCTAGCTTCTCTCATTCACCAGTGGTTGATTTATGTTGTTACAGTTAAATCTTGTTACATGCTTGCTTTCCTTTTTAAGGAAGTCGTTTTCTGTTGCTGATTGAGTTTAATTTATCAGTATTAGTTAATTGTTGTTATTATTATTATTTTTGTTTTGGTTGGACAGAATCTGTGGAGTATTAATTATTTCTGTTAGTATAATATTCTAACATAAAATTAAAACTAATTTCATAGCTAGACATACTGTTAGTAGTGTTGGGCAGGAACTGTAATAATATTATTTTTCTAATTTTACATTTACTCATTTTCCCAGTAACTAGTAGTGTAACAGATTACTATTTCCAAAACAGTAATATTATTACAGTTACTAATCCAAGTAACAGAATTACTGGATGCACCATCCTTGACTTTAATGCGCAACTAGGCGGCAGGTCAGCTGCACTGGACCTGATGTTATTCAAGTCAGCAGTATAATGTTACTATATTACATACATAATCTCAGCATATTCAATAAATTTCACATACTGTATATTTTACCACTAATATAGGCCTATAATGAACATTATATTCCAGTTACCAGTGTTGGGAAGTAACTAGTTACATGTAATTTAGTTACGTAACTTAATTACAATTTAACTGTAACTAATATGTTACAGTTTCTGTGGAAAATGTGTATTTAAATCACAGTTACTTATGAAAATGTTCATGATAACATTGTGGGTTACATCTGAATATTTTCTGTAAAAAGCTCGGCTATGTGTTGAATATTCATTTTGTTGCTTTGCATGTTTTTTTATGTGCACAAAGTCTTTTTTTACCTGTTCCAGCCACAGCTGTTTAGTACATAGTTTAGTAGTAAGTTTGATGCTGCTTTGATGCTTTTGATTGGTTCTCATGTCTGAATTTGCAGCACCTTCATCTGCCAGTTAAACTGCCCCCCAAACTGTCTTTTGAAAATAGTTCACAGTTGAAAAACAAAAAATATCGCAACAGTTATAATCACATTTGTATTTCACTGCGTGAGAAAATTAATGTGTGAAAAATGTTAATTGCGTGAGTTTCACGAGACAGGTATTACCTGACGAGAAATATCATCATAATTTAAGCTTGTCACACCCCTACCAAATACTGAACACGGTTTGTCACATTTTTCCCTTTTATTTTGGCTTTTTTAACCATTGCATAAATTTATTAGTCAAAATGTGCTTTTTTACTTAGTGTTTCCCACAGGATTTGGTAAGTAAATGTAAAGTAAATGACGTGTACATTTACTTTTACATTTACATTTACTCATTTAGCAACTTTTATCCAAAGCGACTTACTTTTGAGAAACAACATACAAGCATCAACAAAGCATCAATACAGTAAGAGATCTACAACTGGCAATACTTAGTAGTAAGAGCACTAATAAATACTAATAAGAGCCAATAGCACATCAAACAGATAAATCCCTATGGAAAGAAGTAAGAATTAACAAAAGTACAATAATACAAGAGAATTGTAAGGGGACAGAAGAAGACCACAGGAAGTGCATGAAAGTGTTCTCAGAAGAGAAGAGTTTTCAAGAGCTGCTTGAAGATAGAGAGGGACGCCCCCCCCTGCTCTGATCGCATATAGTAGCTCATTCCACCATCGTGGTGTCACAGATGAGAACAGCCAGGACTGAGATTGCTTTGTGTGTAGGGATGGTAGAGCCAGGCGACATTCGTTGGAGGAGCGTAGTAGCCAAGAATGATTGTAAACTTGTATTATGGAGTTTAGATAGATGGGATCCGACCCAGTAGTACCTCTGTATGCAAGGATTAGTGACTTAAATCTTATTCAGGAGGCCATGGGTAGCCATGGAGTGGAGGTCACTTACTAATGGAGTGACATGCGTTCTTTTGGGCTGATCAAAAACCAGACGCGCTGCTGCCTTCTCAACCATTTGTAGGGGTTTCAAGCTGAAATACCTGCTAGAAGGGCATTGCAATAGTCTAGGTGAGTGATAACCATGGCCTGTAGCAGAAGCTAGGTGGCATACTGAATGAGGTAGGGCCTAATTTTCCTTCTGTTCCATCTTCTGTTGTGTAGAGCACAAGCTCCAAACTTCCGGTCTCCCGCATGAAGCCAATACGGAAGTATCTGAAACTGCAGTTCATCAAGTGGCCACTTGAGGCTGGCTGCAGAAAGAAGTCAATCTCCATTGACCCCCATGTTAAAATGCCCAACTTTACAGCAGAATAAAACATGTTACAGCCTGGTTCAAAAAATGGTTTTAGTGCATATCGCTAATTTTTCCCTTCGTGACAACTATGAGGGGGGTGAATTTTAGTCATGGCTAACGTTTTACAGGTTCCATTATGTAACTAAGCACTCTAACGCTAGCTTATTACGTTTATTACAAGTAACATACCGAGGTGACGTCCAGATAAACGACTTGTAACTACCGTTATCTAAAAGGGTTAATTGATTTGCTTCAGATTGTTCGTTTGAGATGTAAGTGAACATTAACGTACTTAATAACTGATTCATAGTTAACTGACATAGCTAACTAACATTGGTGTTGCAAAATAACGTTACCCCATTTATATATTAAAAAGCATTTAAACCCTGGTGAAGTATAATGTCAATAACAGAATTGTGAGTTATTTTAATATTTTCCGGTGTCTTACCTTGATGAGTTGACGACCATAAACTGGTACCAAAACGGCCTCAAGTTCCAACCTCCACCGTACAGCACCGGGGGGTTTAGAAGCTACCTCTGCTAACGCAGAATAGCATATAGCATTAGCTCCTTGGCATGAGCTAACTCGGTCACATCGAGTGGTTTCAGTAACACGTCACCTCAGCTCCACCCACGACCTTACTCTTTGCCCATTTATGGTTATCCGGGAGTGATGCGCGGTGACGCGGCGCCAAGATGCCGACAGCCAGCTCTTCCCAATTAGGGCTTCAAAACAGCTCGTTAGAAACCAACGGGTGACGTCACGGATACTACGGCCATTTTTATATACAGTCTATGGTAGAGGAAAGCAGTTTAGCTGAAGGTAACAAGCCTTCATACATGCAGATATGTCCGAGAGACTGTCTGAGATCCGCGCCAAGACACTGGGGTCGTCGGGCGGGAAGGATAAGTAGAGCTGTGTATCGTCTGCATAGCAGTGGTAAGAGAAGACATGTGAGCGAATGATTGGCCCCAGTGAGGCTGTGTAAACTGAGAAGAGAAGGGGCTCTAGCACTGAGCCTAGGGGCACACTTGTGGAGAGGCAGTGGGAGGATGATAATTGTCCTTGCCACAAAACATTGTAGGAACGCCCCGAGAGGTAGGATTCGAACCACAGGAGTGCTGTACATGAGATTTCCATTGCTGAGAGTGCGGCGAGCAGGATCATGTGATTGACTGTGTCAAAGCCAGCTAATAGGTCGAGCAGGATAAGAACCGAGGAATGGGGCTGCAGCTTTAGCTGACTTTTGGACTTTTGTTACAGACAAAGAGCCGTTTCAGTAGAGTGGCCACTCTTAAAACCAGACTGATATGGATCTAGGACAGGGGTCGGGAACCTTTTTGACTGAGAGAGCCATGAACGCCACATATTTTAAAATGTAATTCCGTGAGAGCCATACAACATGTTTAACACGAAATACAAGTTAATGTGTGCATTTTATGTAAGACCAACACTTTTAAAGTACAATAAGTCTCTGAATTCTTTTTAATAATGTTGTTATGCTGTTGCTAACCAATGATAAATAAAGTACCATCTTACCATTAATGCAACTTCTGGTGCTGCATGGTTTTGCTGATGGCTTTGTAGGCCCGGTTGATACATGGTGAGTGTGAGGGACCAATCAGCCAAGCACGAGGAGACACAAGGGGAATTCAAAATTAAGGTTGTTTATTTACAAAAAGAAATCATTACCGAAATAAAGTTTTGGGCCCATAAAAGAGGTCAAATAAACAAACAGTAACTAAAGTTCTGAACATAATGAACTCAAAATACAACTGACCTAAAATACAACAAACAAAGGGGACTTATATATTGGCTGATCAGACCAATTGACACACAAGGGGAAGACTGAACACAACACTACTACATAAACTATAAATACAACAACAAAATCTACCTAAACATATATTCCCAAAAGAAATTAAATCTACCTAATCTTAACTCAACACAAATGAATACTCAAATATAAATCTAAACCCCCAAAATATCAAAGAAGAAAGTAAAACCACCCCCCAGACATATTAACAGTGGTAGCGTCCAATTAGGCCTCCTGCTCTATAAAACGGCTTCAGGTCCAACCGCCACCCCTTTAATCCAGCAGACCTCCTGGATCTCCCCCGCGGGTGTGGCAGCAAACTAGTAAGCTCAAAAACAAAAAATAATTAAACAGAATGACAATACAAAAATAACTAATTGTGCGCGCTACAAAAAGATACTTCTGTGCAGTCAAATAAAGAATGATGTATGTGAATTAAGTGTCCTGTGAGTTATTTAAAACTGAATAATTTGCAACAAATGTTTAATGTGTCCGAAACGATATAAACTAATGCTAAAGAAAACAGCATAAACTCAAATTAAGAAGTGCATGAGGTTACCGCCTTTACAATGGTTGTGAGGCCATGGTTGTGGCCATCACAGTGAGGTTAAGCTTCATGCAGGCGTTGAGACTTCCATCGGTTAAACGTGATCGTAGGTTGGTCTTAATGTTCTTAAGATGTGAGAAAGAATGTTCACATGCATATGTAGAGCCAAACATTGTCAGTACAGCAATACTTAGACACTGCAGTTGTGGTATGTGACGAGAAGCGCGTTCCAAGTTTTGACAATCAGCTGGTCCGCGGGTTGCAGTTTTTTCATTTCTGCCCACTTGTGTTTGCTCGCCAACTCTGCTTACTGTCGTGCAAGTCTTTCCAAATCTTCAATCAGTGACTTGAACTTATTCACCCACATGTCGAAGGCCTTCAGGTCAGCAGCTTGTAGCTCAAAAACTCGTGTGGATGGGTGATGAACGAAATTCTCCAAAGCACGCTTTGAATCACTGCAGGAGATTAGATGTGAACCCCGCTAGCTGCTGAAGATCAAGATGTTGAGCAGGGTCACCTGATGTGCATGCATCTTTAAACTCTCTAAGTTTTTCAAAGTGTAGTAACCGACCTATTTCAGCGTCAGCGATGAAGAGTTGCAGCTTGTTTTCAAATGCAAACACTGCTTGTTGAAGGGATAAGACTGTATTTCCAGCGCCTTGCATTTTCACATTGAGCTGGTTCAGTTGTTCAGTCATGTCCATGAGATAGTAGAACTTCAGGAGCCACTCAGTGTTGGCTAACTCAGGATGCTTGACGTTTTTCATTTCAAGAAAAGTCCGGATTTCGCTCAGACAAGCTGCGAAATGGCTGAGCACCTTCCCTCTTGACAGCCAGCACACATTGCTGTGCAGAAGCAGACCAGGATAATTATTCCTAACTTCATCTAGCAGTGTTTTAAACTGGCGATCATTTAAAGCTCGGGCAACAATAAAGTTGACCACTTGAATGACTAGTGACATCACCTCACCAAGCTGCTCGCCACACATCTGAGCACAAACCGCCTCCTGATGTAGAATGCAGTAAAAACTTAGGATGGGTGTCTTTTCATTTTCATGAAGAAGCGCTACAAATCCTCTGTTTTTCCCCACCATGCACGGAGCACCATCAGAACACACCAAAATAAGTTTAGCCATCCATTATCCTTTTTTTTTCGTTGGCGAACTCAGTGAAAGACTTGAATAAATCCTCCCCTTTTGTTGTACCTTTTTATAGGCAAAACAGCAAGACTTTCCTCACATAGTGTGTCACCAACAGTATAACTTGCAATCACGCTGAACTGGGATAAATGGCTTACGTCTGTTGACTCATCCAAAGCGAGAGAAAAGAATGGTGCTGCATTTATGTCCTTCAGTTGTGTTGCCTCAATTTGATTTGCCATCATGATGGTACGCTTGTGAACAGGTCTTGCCAACAGAGGCATGTCTTTTATTTGTTTTATTATCTTGTCTTTATCTGAAAAGTCGTCAAAAAGTTCATTGGCAACATCAAGCATGAAAGTTTTGGCATACTCCCCATCTGTGAATGGCTTTCCGTTTCTCACAATTGCTAAAGCGCCTGCAAAGCTAGCCGAATTCCAGTCACCTTGTTGTGTCCAAACACGTAGTTGCTGCTGACTAGCTTGCACTCTGCACAGTAGCTCTTGACATGCTTTCTTCCTGCTGTCCCCTGCAGGATATTTCGATGCAAATGTAGTATGGCGTGTGTCGAAGTGCCGCTTTATATTTGACCGTTTCATAGATGCAATTTTATCATTTCATATTAGACACACTGCAGAACCTGCTCTCTCCACAAAGGCGAATTCGTCTGTTCATTCCTGCTAAAAAGTACGACACATCTTTTTTTCTTTTAGCCATCTTCTTTGTCAAAAGGGTTTCTGCAATTAGCTAGCTGACTACTTGATTAAAAGGCGGGAAGTTTACTTTCTAACCTCACAACTACCCGTGTACGCATTATCCAATAAAAATTTGGTGTTGTCCCAGAGTACAGCTGTTATTGGCTCCAGCCACCCACAACCATGAACATGAGAGGTAGGAAATGAATGGATTGAAATACATGTTGTATGTTCAATGTTCAATGTTTTATATTTTTAACGGTATTATTTCTTTATTAAAGATTTGTCAGCCATCAAAAGAGCCACATCGGTCTCGCGAGCCATAGGTTCCTCACCCCTGATCTAGGAGGTCATTCCGTGAGAGGAATTCTGAATTCCGTTCGATAGCTTTGGATAAAAAAGGTAGAAGTGAAACTGGCCGTTAGTTCTCAACTTGAGTAGGGTCGAGGGATGGCTTTTTGAGCAAGGGTTTAACCTGAGCCCTTTTGAAAGTGGTCGGGAATTTTCCCAAAGCCAGAGGAGTATTATCACAAGTGATTGCTGGGACCTTTGTAGGAGATATGGCTTTGAGGAGATTCGTAAGAATCGGGTCCAGTGGGTATATAGTAGGACCACTACGGGTCAGGTGTTCTGATAATTTTTTCTTCGTGAGAGGAGTAAACGAGGAGAGTGAAGTGCTATTGACCTGAGAGGACAGAGGAAAAGATGTTGTAGGACTGCTACATTTTAGCCTTCATGTTGAGCTGTTTTTGCCATTTCCTGAGGGAGATGGAGGGAGACATGTATAAGGACTGCTACATAGTAGGTTTACCTGTGCCGGGCTCACACAGCGGGAGCTGACCAGAGCGGGAATATACTGGTTGATTTTGAGTGATTATGAGTGATTTAGAGAATAGGCAATTTATAGCCGTCACTTTGCCTGTAAAGAAGATAGCAAAGGTATCAGCAGACAAGACTGTAGGTGGTGGAGGTGGAGGAGGATTTAGTAATGCTTTGACAGTGAAAAATAATTTCCTTGAGTCAGTGGCATTGCTAATTCTGTCATTATAGAATGTAGTTTTGGCAGCACTGATGCTTGTTGAGAAGGAGGATAGGAGCATTTGGTAGCCCTTAGCAGGGTCTTTGGTTTTTTCGCCATTTTCTTTCAGTAGTTCTGACATCCATGCGGAGCCCACAGATGGTATCAGTTAGCCACAGGTGGGCCTGCTGTAATGGAAATGAACAGTTCTAGAGATGTTAAATAAAGTTGGTCCTGAACAAAGAGTTGTCTTTGTCATATTTATTCTGAAAGAAACTTTAACTAAACCCATCTCATGAACAGATATGGGGAGTCCAGATCACCCATTTCCCACAATGCTAAAACATAGTTTCCTATTGTCTACTGTATGTCCTATAAATGTTTTGGGCAGAGACGTCATTCTCACACTCAGCTTGAATCTCATGTCTACGCCCAATTGCATACAGGTCACAAGATCGCTCCCAGATGCATTATCATGCTTCTCAAATAATCTGTTGAATGTTTATCACTGGCTTGTTGCGTTCCAAATATTAACAGATGTTAAAACTGGCTCATAACCACCTGAGGCTGAGTTTATGAAAGCTGAATACTTGCACTGCACTGTCTATGTCTCATCATATTCAGACAAAAAATATGAGGAACAGGTCCTCTCAGAGCTAAATGATCATTTATCAGTGTGCACTTTCTATTGGAGCTCCCTGCACAGCGCTATCTCTGTCTCCCTCTCTCCTACACAGACTGTCTTTTACAAAGTTCAAAATGCAGTTTCACATGTTTCTCTCTCCAAGGCACCTACAAATAGGTGGAGAGATTTGGGCACATTTCTTAAACAATGCAATGCTATTATTGATTGGATGCACACACATAAACCAGACATCATGTATTCTGCATAACAGGATGTATTTAAGCTGCAATACACACACAGCATAGCAGCACTCTGCTTTCTATATTTGATATAACATGATTATGTGCATTCACACACAGCCACATCTTTCTCATGTTACACTGACAAGTCACAGCTTCCTCCTGAGCTTTCAGAAGTGCCGTCTACACTCGTCTACACTCAAATATGATGTAGGCTTGATCTGGTCTGCTGAGCCAGTTGGTACTAAAGCTAAATCTAACTTCAGGCCTAATCAACCACAAGATCCGTTGAAGCAAGAAGCCATTGAAGGCATTAAACCTGTGTTTAACTCTCTATTACATGCAGGCAGTGTTTCTTGCCCTCTGAGGGCGTGAGCTCAATGTGTATGCTCAAATGGTCTGGTTGGAGGTGTATGTACTGCTGTAGCTTGCATCTTCACTGCTTTCCCAGAATTTTGTGTGATGCAAATGAGTCATTGTAAACCATGATGTTGATTTATGGCTAGCTATCCCACTTCTGACACCAAGATTATAATTTTAGAGATGTTAAATAAAGTTGGTCCTGAACACAGAGCTGTCTTTGTCATATTTATTCTGAGGCCTCAAAGGTACAAATCATACAAAGTACAGAGCAGTCTGCAGCAGAGTACAAAGAGGAGAAGAGTGTTTGTCTGTTATAGAGCTGTAGAGTGTACTATTTTGTCATCCGTTGCTGTGCAGAGAGATGATTGTATGAATGACAGTTATTAAAACCATTAGTTGCAAACGAGAACTTGTCTGACACCTTCCAAGTATTGAAAGGGGCCCTAGGTCATCAGCGTACATGAAAATAGAGAAGTAAAAAAGTACCGAGGGTGCGGAAGTTTCCCGCAGTGAAGTGAATAATGTTCTTGATATATTGAATGACATCAAACAGTACAAGAAGCAGGTTTGGTGAGCAGGTTTGGTGGATAGAAGACACAGGCTATACAAGCATGAGCTCAGTGTAGAGCACAGAGATTGTGCGGCATCATTGACCTTGAGTGAGGAAAATGTGTTGAGGGGAGGTAGAGTGGAGGCTGCAACTAAGGCAAAGTGAGAGGGAGACCGGTTGCAGACTGAGGTTGTGGCGGTGTGAGACATAAGGTGCTGGAACAATAGTCTGTTCCTGTTGGCATACTGTGAACTGGATGAAATAGTGGTCAGACGTGTAGAATTGTGACAGTTTCGGACAAGAACGAGGTCAAGCACCTTGCCAGCTCTGTGGGTCATGGGGCTGAGAAAGGACTGAATCAGATAAGTCTGCTGAGTTTGATATGTCTAAATGAATGTTCATGTCACCGAGGACATGAAACGGACAGTCATGCTCTGGGATTGAAGACAGCAGTGTGCCTAGCTCGTCCACAGAGTTACCCTTGATCTGGTGGATGTTGAAAATGAAAATGACCTTAGCGGACACCAAGACACCATGTTATTCAAAGGAGAAACATTGATTTGGGGTTGAGAGCTGTGTGCATTTCCATTAGTTGGAAATTAAGAACTTAGAAAAAGCTACTCTTGTAGGTGGCCTTGCTTGGTGGACTGACTGGTCTTTACCCAAGTAGGTTTTCATACAAGGAGCCAACGCTTACGCTGAGGCTTCAGTGATAGATTCATTGAAGTAGTACGAGTGCATACAGGTGTTGACCATTAAGACTGATTGCACCCAGCTGAGATCGCCCTCCGGATTACCAAGACAAAAGGTTTGTTTCAGTGGGTGGGACACACAACACAGTGGCTCAACATGGCGACGTACATGTAAGGGGGACCCGTGGTTTTTGTAAATAGAAATGACTCATTCTAAAGTAATGAAAACATAGTGGTTCATTATGTAAAGTCTTTATACACCACTGACAACATAGTTATGGATCTTATATTGCATTTCTTTCAATAAATCCTCAGAAATATTACACACTGGACTTTTAAGGGACCCTATTTTTCTTTAAGTTCTCATTGTCTAAATGTCAATTCTTTCTTTTTCCATCTCTCCATCTTTACCTGTTTCAAGGTGCGTATGGATCTGATTGAGGAGGAGAATGTGTGCAGTTTAGCCTCTAAACATGGAAGGTATCGTCAGGAGATTAATGTTGGACCCCAAACTACACAATCTGTACCTTTCGTCATTATTCCTATGAAGGCAGGAGAACACCGCATTGAGGTCAAAGCAGCTGTTAAAGACTCTGTACTGGCTGATGGAATCATGAAGAGGCTGCGGGTGGTGGTAAGAGAAATAAACTCTGTATCTCAGGTCTGTCTGATTTGCATATATGTGTGGCCACTTTAAGCAAAATGCATCCACTTGGGACTGATGGACTGAGAAGTTGTTTTAAGTATTATTTTTATGCATTAATGTAAAAGCAGGATTTTCTCTGTAGTTTGTTGAGGTGGAGCTCATTTTGATCGGACTACAACTAATAATTATTTTCATTATGGATTAATCTGCTGATTATTTTCTAAATTAATCGATTGATTGTTTGGTTTATAAAAAATTGTGAACATAGTGAGAAAGGCCCTCACAATTACCTAGAGCCCAAAGTGACACTGACAAAGTTTGTTTTGTCAAATCAACAGTGTTTTTAATCTGGAATATGATAAGTTACTTTTTACTTATTACTCCTTAAAAAAAGGACTCGGTATTAAAAGTAACTAGTTACATTATTCATTACATTACTATATTACTTTCACTGCATTATAGTGAATTTATAAACATTACATTTATATAGTACATCCATTTTGTGTGCACACATTTTAATTGGTAAAGTAACTAGTAACTAAAGCTGTCATACATGTAGTGAAGTAAAAGTACAATATTTCCCTCTAAGATGTAGTGGATAGATGTAGCGTATTGTGAATGTCGCATAGAAAGAAGACTCACTTAAAGTACAAGTACATCAACTTAGTAACATTCACTGTACTAGACTCATAAGCCTAATAGTTTTAGTCAGGGGATGGGGGGGCACAGTTCTAGAATATTTGTATGTAAATTTGCACATTGAGGAACATTTTTGATGACTGCAGTGACCATTTGAATTCACATTTAAATGAATCATGCCTGTGATTTCTCCAAGATAGTGTCTGCACCTCCATTTATTTTGTTCAGTTATTTACGGTTTACTGACTTTAAACACACCTACCACGTACACAATTGCATTATGACAATTTGGTGATCATGTTAAATGATCTTTGGTGATCATGTTAAATTTAATATTCTGATTTATTACTTGCAGTTGTATTTGCTGCTGACATGTAGACCTAGGTTAAATCTAATGTTATCAAGCTGTTTTCAAGCTGTTCATTCCAATTTCTCACCTGAACATCTGGATCTCTAGCACACAATGGCCTTCATTTATCAAAAGTGTGTACACCAAATATCCAGCGTACACCTGGTGTACACCCAAAACCACGGTGACTTTGAAATTTGGTGCTTTTATTTGGGTTTACTTTTAATAAAATGTGTACCTTCAAATGAAAAGGCTACAAGCAAAAAATGTTAAAACAACGAAGAGCATAAGCGGATGGCTTGAAGCACTGAGACTGGCTGCCGAAATGGACACAGCCCCACGCCCTTTAGGTGAGGCTGGCACAGACATGTCGCGCACAAAGCCCTGCATTTATTACAAGACAAACTTTATATTATGACCGCACAGCGAGCACCGACACCCCCGCTAAAGGCCCCTCGTCCCCAGACTCTGGCATGCTGATCTCTGTTCATGTTTGAGTCCTGGGTCAGTGCGTAAAGCCCAGTCCCGGAGGTGATGGAGCAGCTTTTTATCAGAGCAACATTCTTTCATTTGGAGCTTATTTGGGACTTGACTTTGATGGGCGTTTTAGTGCTAAATCTATCTCTTGGAGCACCACAAGTAGCCAATTTATAATTCTAGGAACAGACAAAATTTCTAGTTTGCACGGAACGCGCTCCACAAACAGGTGGTACATACATGGTGCAGCTCATAATTGTGTTTGGACAATGTTTCACTCTGAACATAAAAGAA
>JALXJV020000003.1:2005843-2084207 GCA_024633595.2 Lepomis macrochirus
ATTATGGCTTTTGTGGAGCTTTTTCGTTCACTGCAGCTCCATCTCAAGCGTGAGTGTCCAGACTGATGTTGTATTTCTAAAGATCCAATCTGATTCCATGTGGTCTGGGCTGTTCACACTGTTATAAAAAGATCAGATCTGGGTCACATATGAGCAAAAAAAATCAGATTTGGGTCACTTTGGACTGCAGTCTGAACACAGCCGTTGTCTTGTCTGGTTGTATTTCTGTTCACTTTGCTCAGGTGTGGGACATTGTAGAGAAGTACGATACAGGCTGCACACCAGGTGGAGGGAAGGACAGTATGAGTGTGTTCTACGATGCTGGGCTGTTGTTTGAGTCCAGTGCTTCTGGGACTCCCTACAGACAAGGTAATGCTACTTCCTTCTCCACTCTTTCCTCCTTTTACTGGTTTTATTCTATACAGGTATGTTTGAGTTTACAACTCATCACTATTTGTTAGCATCTCTGAGCAATGTAAGAGCAAGCAAGGGGCAAACACACAACTGAATGCCCTTTAGTCATCTGTAGGGCTTTTGTGTAGTCCTAATCATCTGTCAAACAAGCAAACACTCAACATAAGATACTCCTCTTTCAGTATTGAAATAAGTCGGATTACAATAATTTTGCGTTCAGGTTTTTTCTCTAAGGTTCTAAAGCATTGTTGTCCTTTTTACAGCACAAAATGCTGAGGAAATAATAAAAAGAAGTCATTTTAATTCCAGTTATCAGGCTCTTGATTTTGTGGGGCTAGCCCACTTCCTCTCTTTTTTGCCACTAGCAAACATCCAGGCAATAAATAAACAAGATAAAGCTGAATCATATTCCAGCTCCATGGTGGCTACTACAAACAAGTTACTGCCATTGTAGGGTGTCAGTGTGTGTCCACCAACAGTCCCCTCCAAAAATATTGGAACGGTAAGTCCAATTCCTTTGTTTTTGTTGTTAACTGAAGACATTTGGTTTAAGATCAAAAGATGAGACAAGAGTTCAGAATTTCAGCTCTCATTTCCTGGTATTCACAACTAGATGTGGTAAACAATTCAGGACACACCACCCTTTGTTTGAACCCACCCATTTTTCAAATGAACAAAACTACTGGAACATGTGACTGACAGACAGGACATGTTTCTTGTTGCCCAAGTGTTGCCTTTTAGGTTGATTGTCCAAACATTAAATGTTTGCATTTACAGGGAACAGGGAAAAATATACTTTGTATTTTTTCTACCCTCCTGGGAAGTAAAACATTGTAGGTATTCATCCACACAGTGGATGGGATTATTTATGCAGCACTATGTCTGTCAGTGACATTACATCTTAAACACTGATATGATTAAACCTCTGTATAGTTCTAGTGCAGTGGTCAGCAATAGGCGGCCTACGGCCAGAACCTGCCTGCCAGCAATAATATCTGGCCAGATTGCTTTGATAGCAGAAAATAAATGAATGATAGCGAATGGTACTGAAATAGATCTCAGTCATGTCAGATACACTTACTCACACATTCACTACCTATTAAAGGGGCATTATGTAGTTTCCAGCGGCCACTAGCAGTTCGGTTTTAAGATTGCTACGCAGGCGTGTGCTTAAACGCATGCCTGCTTGAACTCATGAGCGAGCATAACCTGAAACACAACCACTTTCATAGAGAAATCCTGCACTAAATGCAGGAACACCAGCATGCAGGCTGTGGCTTTTCACTCAGACATGTTCAGGCCAAGGTTATTATCGTAAACGAAGACGAACAAAATAAGAAAACTAGATGTGAAAAAACAGTGTTGTTAACTGAAATAAAAATAAAAACGAGGCTTTATAAAAAATAACTAACTAAAAGTTACTTTAAGTTTGCAAAACTAACTAAAAGTAACTAAAATGAAAGACTAAAAGACCTTAGTTTTCGTCTATTTATTTTTTTTATTTCATAAGACCGAAGCCTACATTTCAAGTGGATATGAAGCCGGAGGAACTGACGTTACGGGGCAGTTGGTCTTGCAGTTTAGATGGGGGGCCCTAAAACTAAATTTAGACCCTGGTCGCTTCAGTGGAAACACAGTGAGTTCCTCCAAAGGTTCCACAGCTTTTTATAGCATATGGAACCTGAGTGTTCCAGTTTTTGGGAATCAGCTGTGATTGACTGATGTGCATAACTCCAATTAGCTGTTCAGTAGCAATAGAATTAAATAAAGGGAATATATTTGTGTTTCAAATTTACAATATGAAAAGCCGTTCACTTTAACATATAAGTTAGGTTTAGAACATGATGTTATCTGTTCTGACATAAAGTGTAAAAGCATTTCTAAATTTGGCAGTAAAAATCCATCGTTTTGGGCCTGGTTGAGCTTGTGTGCAAAAAAGGTCAAGCATATTAAGTATGTGTTGACTGTATGCATCTTGTGTCAAAGAAACACAATATGTGTTAATTACACAGCCTATATGGATGGATGTTTAGGAAGATTGATTAAAGTATTGTCATAGCGATCATGAAAAACTGTAAGAATTTGTCTGTTTTGCATTTCCAGATTTGAAGTGTCCTGCCCTCAGCAGGAGGAAACGAACCAGCACTTTAATGGACGTCAGAACCATCTTGGGTAAGAATAATAGCTCAAATTACCAAATAACTACTTCTGCATGACAGTTCTCTCCAAAGTGTTTTATAGGATATCTGACTTTTAAATTGCTTATGAATGCTATGTGGAGGCAGGTGACAGTAGATGGTACATCCTAAATGTTTAGAAGCCATCATGCCATGTGATTTTAATTTTAAGAAATCACAATCAAAACATATGCATTTTGTTTTTTACATTTTCTGGGTCAATCAAGAGGATGGCGGGAGTCCTCGGTGGTCACTATCCATGCTGGTAGTTGGAAAACAATTAAACTGATAACCTTTTTAATGACCCTTTAGATGAGGAGGACAACAGTTACATGGACAGCAATGAAATTGTTTCTCGTACCAAATTTCCTGAAAGTTGGCTGTGGTCAGATATCATACTGCCCCCTTGCTCTCAACAAAACCCTAACTGGTGAGTCAACCCTAACACACACACAAAAATAAATTGACAATGACTTCATTAACAGTTGTACGATTTTTACCTGTGACCCTTTTTTTGTTTCAGTGACACCACATCATTTGTGAAAACTGTTCCTCTGCAAGACTCAATCACAATCTGGCAGATCATTGGCATTAGTCTTTCAAGAACTACGGTGAGGATTGTGTTTCTCTGCATGACTTGTGGTTAAAGTTAATTGCGGTAAATTGCCATGTTTCTGTTTTTGATTCTGTACCAGTCCTTTGTTGTATATGCCCATATGTCTATCTCCCACCACGTTGTCTGTCAGTCTGAGCTGTCACCTGTCAAATAACATCAAAATGCTAAGGCCTGCCTAGTTCCAATAATTGTTCATTACATTGTCACATTTTAATCTTGAAAACGGTGCTCTAACGTTCGTTTGATGAATTGTTCTGTCCTATTGAGGAGTTGTTACAACATCTGTCACATGAATGGATTTTAATGTTATTTGTACACATACACATAGAGAGATAACAAAATATGATTCCGTGTCAGATATTGTGTTATGACAAGGATAACCACGTCTACTAGCACAAGAAAGATTACGGCTAATTGAGCCAACGAGGGTCATGTGGTCCATAGCAATCTTCCACAGCTAAGGAAGGAGTTACAAACAAAAATATTTATTCCAGCATCCTTTGCACTATGCCCCACTAAACTTTTGTCTTGCTGTCTACAGATGTTGTGTTTTTGTTTATGGCGTGTGTATGTGTGTACTGTATGCTGTAGTCTGTGTCTGGTTTTTTTTGCTTATGCTTATTATGTGTGCTTATGCTTATTATGTGTGTGTTCATTGAGAGCAATGTATAACCAGAGTCAAATTCCTTGCATGTGTACACATACCTAGCCATTAAAACTAAATCGGATTTTCTTTGGGTATTTAGTTGGTTTATAAAGATTCTGATTTTAAATACCTAATTTTTCTTTACCTTACCTGTCCCTTCACCATCCTCTCCTCCTCCTTCTTTCCTTTGCTTTTGTTTCAGTTTATGTTTATTTTTCCTCTTGTCTCTAAGGTATCTGTGTGGCTGATCCCTTAGAGGTCATTGTCCGGAAAGATATCTTCATTGATCTCAGATTACCATACTCTGCTGTTCGTGGAGAGCAGCTGGAAATTAAGGCTATCCTCCACAACTACAGCCCTGATCCTGCCACTGTGAGTCTGAGCTTTTCAGCTGTAGTGTTTTAAGACAAATGTTGTACTACAGAAATAGTGCCTCGCAAATGAGCTGTGCAGTTTTCATTTAATTTATTCCTAATTTACTGATCGATGCACATAATGTGTAACGTCACTAAATTCAGCAGTACACATTATCAATCTTTGTTAGCGTAATAATAGTACTTATTATACTCACAATCTTCCCTTTGAAGACTTTATTAGTGCCAACACATTGCACATGTGTGCAGACACAAACTCCATTAAAAGTGTGTAGCCTAAAGCTGTTAGAGCACACTGAATGAGCCAGCTGTGATCAGTTGCCGCTGTCATCAGAAATGGACGTCACTTCATATGACGCTTCGGAGGAAAGGACGTCTCATGTTTCTAAAAACATATTTCCTTGTCCCTTCTCTCCTCGCTTGGTTTCCTTGCGTCTCTCTATTCATCCCCGGTGGGAGTTCATCAGGGAGACAGCTGTAGGGAAGAAGCTGTTCCTGAACCTGGTGGTTTTTCTCTGTAGGCTCCTGTAGCGCCTCTCAGAGGGTAGAAGGGCAAACAGTCTGTGTGCTGGGTGTCAGGAGTCTTTTCTAATATTTATTGCTCCCCTGAGACAACACTTCCTGTAGATGCCCTTGATAGCAGGAAGTGAGGCTCCAGTGATGCCTCCAGTGATGGAAATTACATTTTATTGACATTCTTTCCTGATTATAAGATAATCAGAACATCGATAAACAACATTGATATAGTTAATATTCGATATCATGTCTGCATATTAAATATGGAGCTAATCAGGATATAGTAAGCCTAGCTTAGCAAAAGAACTGGAAGCAGGAAAACAGTGTAATATTGCCTAGTTTTGTTCAAAAACAACACCCAAAGCTGTGCTCACAAACCATATCTAGCAACCTAAACCAATAGCTGCAGACACTGTGCAAAGATGTTAGACAGATGGATGAAATAAGCATGTACAGAAATAAGTAGTTTAGTTTTAGGGTCATTATAGCTTACAAGCAACATCATGTGACTACATAGAATTGTCTGCAATGAGCTCTTAAAATGTGTTTATTTCTGAAAAAAGCAGGAGTATGGAAAATCTAAAATGTTCTGGACTTTACAAATCATGTTCTCCTTAACTATGGATGCAGATTGTGCCGCATTTGAAGCTGCAGCTATAGGTGTTGGTACAGAATAGAAACAGGCCTTTACCAGTGTTAGGACTCTGTCCGCCAAAGCATTTTTTTCCGACTCCGTTTTCACAAGCTGGTAAAAACGGCTGATGGTTTTTGCTGAGTTCTGAGAACTGAGCGTTTCTTTTTCCGGTCGTCGAGAGCTGAAAAATGTTCAACTTGGGACAAATGGTGTGTTCGTCACTGTCACTTTTACTTAGCTGTCCAATCACAGTAGAGGAGGAGCTGGGACAAATTCCACATCGTAGCAACATCCTGGAACCACGCTTCGTCCAACCTCAGCTCTTGGACCATACCATGAGACATATACACTAGACGTCACCTTGGGGTTCTATTGCTGCGTTCCGGCAACTTCGGAACTGGGAAATTTCCGACCTCCAACTAGGAAAAGTACCCGGAACGCCACTTGAAGTCGGATTTCCTACTTGGAACTTCGGAGAAAAAATTTGTACCCGACTTCACGAGTAGCAGCTGAATGACGTCAGAAAACAATGTCAGCGCCCATGGAAGCACACTTTGTAAATGGTAAACCATAAACTAAGCGGCAACAAAACGTATATTTGCATGTATTTGAATTAAAATAATAAATACGATCATGCGGTAAAACTTGTTCTGCATGTATATTGATGTAGAAATATGTTTTACACATACGGTAGCTGGCTACGGTAAAGAATTTCATAAAGTCATCTTTTCTGCATAAAAGTTATTGTTAAAAATGCCAAAACATTAGGAAGTGTAACGGACAAAATTGACTTTCTTCAGGGTTACCAACTTGGGGTACACATAACTAGTAACGTATGGGCTGTTTATGTCAGTTGTTGCAGTTAAACTGCCATCCTTTTAAAGCACTGCTGAGGGTGTGTGTTCACTTTGTCATGGTCACCCATGATTTTCGTTCACTTTCGGCGTCATGCACCACCATGCACCTGGAACGCTTTGATGTCGGAAGTCGGAAGTTTCAACTGGGAAATATCCCAGTTCCGACCAGTCACGAACACGCCATAAGTTGTCGTCGGAAGTAGCCATAGAAGTAGCTAGGTAACGTAACGCTGCTATCTCCGCCAGTACTTATAATTCATACATAAATATATACAATTCATGGATGATGCCGGACTTTTTGTGCTGCATATGGATGTTCACACTGAACGAAATATAAAAACCAGACAACAAGGGATTACATTTCACAGGTGAGAATGTGTTTATTATATTGAATGTTACGAAATTATATTTCTGTTACGTTGGTTTGTGGGTTTGTTTCAGTCCTTGATTAACGACCGCAGCTAATCCATGCTAGTTATCTAGCTAGTTACGTTAACGTTACCCATTAGTTTTTTGACCGTTAGGAAAACCGACAATGAACAGAATGTATTTATATCAATGTAATAGAATCGTAAGATGTTGGAAATGTGGACAGTTTTTTTGTCTCTGTTGTTTTGTCTCAATTTCTCCGACTTGCGCTGTGTGGCCTATATACATAAAATACATGGTATACATATACATGTATTATACATATGTATATTTCTATGTATGTAACGTTAGCCGAGTTCAGTCTCCGTCTATTTCCAGCTAGTTTGTTACGCTAACTTAAGTCAGCATTCTTGGCTAACGGAGATGAGACTAACGTCCACCTGAACAAGTTTATCCAAACATACTGGTTTTGGCTGTTTACCCGATTGTATCTGATGAGCTACGACGATGACGGGGAAACAAAATCGGTTTACAACAACAAAGAAACGGATATTTCATTTGTTTTGTTTGTAGATTCCCAAGTGATAAACAGACACGTCAGTCATGGGCAATAGCACTCGAGAGGGCTTAAATTAAATTTAAATTAACATTTATAGTCACACCATTGTAGCCATTTTGCATGCAGTAAGCTAAGGTAAGTAGCGATAGTTCATTCTAAGTTTATTCAAGAGGCAGAATGTGACTAATAAACTTAGGTCTACTAGCACTATACATTATATTTTGAAAAAGAAGTAGATTATCTTAATATCAAAACCTTAAATGTTCTCTGGACTCAATGATAAATACATGTCTGACTGTTGGAACGAACCAAAAAAACTAGAAAATCGCATTCATGACGATTTATGGTGATTTTATTTCCGTTAGACCTTTGCCTACATTGACGCTGATGCATTAAACAGAAGGGGCTCCCCTGTACCAAGATGGCGGCTCTATTGACGCATTCGTTCCAATGAACTGCCAGTAGCCAAGGCGACATCTAGTGTATGTGTCTATGGGACCATACGATGGTACTCGCCGAGATGTTTCCTCGCCCACAAAAATCAAAAGCCCGCATACGGCAAGTCCGTCCTCGCTCTCGCTATCTGCTTCAGCCTTCCCTTCCTACAGAGTAAGAACTCTACTCTGTGTTGACATTTTTACATCCAGTAGAACTACTTGCAACAAATGTATCATAGCAACCAAAACACTCAGGCTGTGTCCGAAATCCCCTCTCAAACCACTACTCCCTACCCCCTATGTAGGGGGTAGGGAGTAGAGCACTATATAGTGAGCTCACCAGCATAAAGAAACACCACTTTCGGACACTACTCGATCGTCTCTCGGCGGCGTTGATTACGTCATTGCTGTCGCACAATTTAAACGCGCCATCATCTGTCAGCTGGTGCCGAGCCGGCTCTGGGCTAGATTTTTGTTAATAAATATATTACAGTTATTACAATATTGAGCTTATTTTTCCAAAGTAATTTCTGGCCGTTTCTGTTATAATGCGCTACTCGACACATGATTATAACTTATAAACATAAATAAAATTAATACACATATTTCATGTATTTCATTTTCAGCCACACCGTTTTCTCTTGCCTGTCGACATTAGGAAAAAACAGATCTACTTTATCAAATACCTTGCTCATAGTACTTTTAATAAAACAGCTTTTAGAACTCTGTGGAGATGCCACCCAATATTTATCTTTGTTTGTTTGTTCTCACGGTGATTCAGATTTTGCGGATTAGTAGAAGAAACAGGATTTCTAGACAGAGAAAACGACGTGCTGCTCTTGCTATGCTAGCAAGACGTCGTCAAATTGTAAGTTAAAGATGAAGATGATGCTAGGTCTTAATATATTAATATATTTACAACAGACACACAATTGATGTATTCTGTGAACAACCCTCAGTCAGACTGCGCCCCCTCCTGGGAAAACTTACACATTTCGTACTCTACTGTCAGTTAGCTTTTACACACATATTTCATTTCACCATGTTATCAGTTTGTAATATTTTTATTCACAGTGTGAACAACCATCTCATTACTGTTCACTGAACCGTGAAGTTCCTGTCTTGGCCTTGTACTTCAATGGCCAAAGTGACCTGCGACCAGACTTCCGCCTCTCCAGAACCACAGTAGCCCATCTGGTTGACATCCTCCGCCCTCCATTTGACCATGGCTGGGGTCATGACCTAGAGGTTCTTGTGTTCCTGTTTTGGTTAGCAAGCGCAACATCTTACCGGGTTGTCTCAAGAGCGTTTGGGATCCCACGTTCCACAGTCAATGACATCGTCCACAGGGTTGCAACCAAAATCATCAAGCTCAAAAACAGGCTAATCTGCTTTCCACCACCTCACGAGCTTGATATAATTGGTGCTGGCTTTGCACGTCTGGCTGGATCTGCAGCATTCGCCAAGGTTGTGGGCAGCATCGACGGCTGTCACATCCGAGTCAAGCCCCCAAGCACAGATGCTCAGTGCTATTACAACCGCAAATTGTTTCATTCGGTCCAGATGCAAGCAGTGTGTGACCACCAGTGTCAGTTCCTGGACATATTTGTTGGCTACCCAGGCTCAGTCCACGATTCAAGAGTTTTGAAAAACAGCCCTTTGTATGTGCGTTCACTGTACCCACCTGAAGGCTATTGTATTCTGGGGGATGGTGGATACCCGTGTGTGTCACAGCCCATCACGCTCATCACACCGTACAGGGAGCCAGTGAGGAGTGCAGTTGCTGCAAGATTTAACAGGCACCATGCAAAGGCTCGTTCTGTGGTTGAACGGGCCTTTGGCATAATGAAGACCAGGTGGCGGTCCATATTTTTCAAGGCTCTAGAGGTGCACCCTGCTTTTGCAGTGAAGGTTATCGCCTGTTGTGCCATTTTGCACAACTTCTGCCTCAGAGACGGAGACATGCTCGAGCCTGCGGAAGAAGCACTGGGGCCAGAAGATGGAGATGGTCAGGTTCAGCAAGACCAGCAGTGTGGGGAGCAGCTGCGTGGGCGCATTGCTGCTGCTCTTTCAGCTCCAACAGCCATTCCTCCAGCTCTTCAGGACCATGACTACAATTTAGGATAGGATTTGGTTCAAGGTTTATTCCATGTAAATAGTTGCCAATAGTGTTCAGTTATTAAATGTATAGCCTGTTATTAATCAGTTATATAGTCTGTAACTAATCAATCAATATATAGTTGGGTACTAACCACTTATTAATATATAGTCTGGTATTAATCAATTCATAATATGTAGTCGGGTACTAATCACTTATTAATAAATAGTTGCGTACTAATCACTTATTAATAAATTGTTGGGTACTAACCACTTATTAATATATAGTCTGGTATTAATCAATTATTAAACACATAGCCTGTAATTATAAATTATTGTTCACTCATTGAAAAGTTACGTCATAATTTGATTTGAAGATCTTAATTCTCATGTCAGTGCTCATTAAAAAAAATATGAAACACAACATACATTTCTTTTTGTCTGTACATTTTATTTTTTTTACATCTTCTCCACTATTTTTTCCAGAAGAGTTAGCAGCCTCTCCTCTCTCGCCTCATCTCGCCTGGCCCTCTCTTCTTCCCTCTCCTCTGCCCTCTCAAGCAGCTCCAGGACAGCATCACGCCGTTGCCTTTTAGGCGGTGGCCCTGGCTCCTCTCCCCCTGACACACTCCCTGGCTCTGCCTGACTCTCAAGCTCAGATAGCACTGAATCAGGGGATGCTGATGTGGACATGGAAGGGTTCTCTCCCCAGGCTGAGGCAATGAGGCATGGAGGCTGTATAGATGGCCTACCACCTATTGCCTCATCCATGAGAGAGAACCACTTCCATGTTCCAGCAGTGGCCTCCCTGATTCAGTGCCACTGCCTGTTGGTGGACTCCTGAGCTCCTGCACACATTGCAATATAATATTGGTAGCCTACAACTAGTGTTTGTTAAACACAAACCGAAGTACTCACATTTACTAATCTTTCATTATCTAGGATTTAGAGTGGTTAAATACAGAGTTAAATGCAATAATCCAAACCTTGTACGTCTTTTTCAAGTTCTCCCACTTCTTGGCAGCTCGGGCAGGAGTCAAAATGCCTACAAGGCCCATCTCCTTCAACACAGCTCTACAAAATGAAATATGCACAAACAAATCTGTCAGTATTATTAACGGTGACGGCAATGTTGTCAAATAATAAAAGGTATAATTTCACGTATATGAATACTCAAAATACTCCTTCGCAAGAATTTGACACAACTCACTCCCATCCAGCTGCCGAGGCAAAACGCTTCCCTGAGAAGAGGTGGTCCTTCTCTCTCCTCAGGCGAATAAATGTGGCCACATCATCGTCGCTCCCTGACGAGATCACAACAAATTGACAAAACCATTCTTGCTTTTATTTGTGTTCAACTTCAGTGAAATTTAGCTTCCTTCAAATAAAAAACTTGCGGCACATGTAGCGGCGTGACACACGGCAAGTTATCGTTAATAACGTTAACGTTACTGTACAGCAGAGGGCTAACGCTAGCTAATGTTAGCAAGCTGGGTCGCTAGGCATGATTTGTGCCGTAATGGCGCAATGCGTGCTTACAAACAATTTATACATGGCTGTAAAACTAATATCATAAGTTAAACGAGACAGAATATATATATATAGAATATAACTTACATTTGTATGACAAATTGTCGCGCTGCTCCCCTTGTCGTCCGTCCGCCATTTTTACGATCAGCGCAATGCATGATGGTATGTAGGGCTTGGTTAGTGACCATCGGTTGTACACTACTTTTCAGAATGCATGAGTGCACTATATAGGGTTTAATAATTATCACTAGACATTCGGACACCACTACAAAATGGCGAGCTCACTATATAGTCCACTATATAGGGACTAGTGGGTGATTTCGGACACAGCCTCAGAAAAAACGCTGCGCTTCGAAAACACCCACTAGTGCTCCCTGCTGGGCGTTTTCAGAAGAACGACTGTCATTTTTGAACAATCCATTTTTCAATCAGATTGAGTAGCATGTAGCTGCAGTACCGGAGGCTGCAGTTTCAGGACTGAAATCCTAGGACCGGAACTGCAATTCCAGGACCCTTGTTTACTTTAACACTGCCAGCAAGCTATGTCACTCTTGACAGCCCCTCAAAGCCAGTTATCCTTAACACAACCACCACCGAGTGTGTGCCTAACACTAAGTTATTGACCGGTTAATCGGCCGCAGACAGGGTTAACCTCCTTCGCATTGCTGTGTATTACCACCACTCAACTAGATGGCGCTGCCGCAAAAGAAGTAGGGTCCTACAACTTCGGTCCCAGGATTGCGGGGGACTGAAACTGCAGCCTCCGGTACTGCAGCTTCATACTATTGATCAGATTGGCTCTGGTACCACAGCTAGCTTCCCTCATTCACCAGTGGTTGATTAATGTTGTTACAGTTAAATCTTGTTACATGCTTGCTTTCCTTTTTAAGGAAGTAGTTTTCTGTTGCTGATTGAGTTTAATTTATCAGTATTAGTTAATTGTTGTTATTATTATTATTTTTGTTTTGGTTGGACAGAATCTGTGGAGTATTAATTATTTCTATTAGTATAATATTCTAACATTAAATTAAAACTAATTTCATAGCTAGACATACTGTTAGTAGTGTTGGGCAGGAACTGTAATAATATTATTTTTCTAATTTTACATTTACTCATTTTCCCAGTAACTAGTAGTGTAATTTAGTTACGTAACTTAATTACAATTTAACTGTAACTAATATGTTACAGTTTCTGTGGAAAATGTGTATTTAAATCACAGTTGAATGCATGAAATGAAACATGAAACATGAAAATGTTCATGATAACATCATGGGTTACATCTGAATATTTTCTGTAAAAAGCTCGGCTATGTGTTGAATATTAATTTTGTTGCTTTGCATGTTTTTTTATGTGCACAATGTCTTTCTTTACCTGTTCCAGCCACAGCTGTTTAGTAAAGTTTGATGCTGCTTTGATGCTTTTGATTGGTTCTCATGTCTGAATTTGCAGCACCTTCATCTGCCAGTTAAACTGCCCCCCAAACTGTCTTTTGAAAATAGTTCACAGTTGAAAAACAAAAAATATCGCGACTAGTTATAATCACATTTGTATTTCACTGCGTGAGAAAATTAATGTGTGAAAAAATGTTAATTGCGTGAGTTTCACGAGACATGTATTACCTGACAAAAAATATCATCATAATTTAAGCTTGTCACACCCTACCAAATACTGAACATGGTTTGTCGCATTTTTTCCTTTTATTTTGGCTTTTTTAACCATTGCATAAATTTAATAGTCTAAATGTGCTTTTTACTTAGTGTTTCCCACAGGATTTGGTAAGTAAATGTAAAGTAAATGACGTGTACATTTACTTTTACATTTACATTTACTCATTTAGCAACTTTTATCCAAAGCGACTTACTTTTGAGAAACAACATACAAACATCAACAAAGCATCAATACTGTAAGAGGTCTACAACTGGCAATACTTAGTAGTAAGAGCACTAATAAATACTAATAAGAGCCAATAGCACATCAAACAGATAAATCCCTATGGAAAGAAGTAAGAATTAACAAAAGTGCAATAATACAAGAGAATTGTAAGGGGACAGAAGAAGACCACAGGAAGTGCATGTTAGAGGTGTTATAATAGAAAGTGTTCTCAGAAGAGAAGAGTTTTCAAGAGCTGCTTGAAGATAGAGAGGGACACCCCTGCTCTGATCGCATGTGGTAGCTCGTTCCACCATCGTGGTGTCACAGATGAGAACAGCCAGGACTGAGATTGCTTTGTGTGTAGGGATGGTAGAGCCAGGCGGCATTCGTTGGAGGAGCGTAGTAGCCAAGAATGATTGTAAACTTGTATTATGGAGTTTAGATAGATGGGATCTGACCCAGTAGTACCTCTGTATGCAAGCATTAGTGACTTAAATCTGATTCAGGAGGCCAAAACCAGATGCGCTGCTGCCTTCTGAACCATTTGTAGGGGTTTCAAGCTGAAAGACCTGCTAGAAGGGCATTGCAATAGTCTAGGTGAGTGATAACCATGGCCTGTAGCAGAAGCTAGGTGGCATACTGAATGAGGTGGGGCCTAATTTTTCTTCTGTTGTGTAGAGCAGGGGTTTTCAAATTGGGTGAATGTGAGCCTCCCCTTAGAGTAGGTAAGAACAGCCGAGCCCCCGTCCCCCTTCCCCCTTCCCCCTTCCCCAAAACACTGTCTGCCTGCCCTAACCCACGCCACTGCAGTAAATGCCATCTTTTGTGTGTTCCAGGCAATGATGAGTTTCATCTTTTTTTAAATTTTATTTGAAGACATTTTTTCTTTTTTTTAAGTGCATTCATAAATGATTCTTTGCAACAGCAAATAATTTCCAACTTCATGCAGGCCTAATTGAGGCTACTTTTAAAATCACTGAACATCAGTAGCATATGCCTAACCACAAGTCAACAAAACATGCTTAAAGGGATGCACATCAAAATGAAAATTCTGTCATCATATACTCACCCCATTGACTTACTAAAAAATACTATGGAAATCAATGGTTCCAGTTAACTGTTTGGTTACTGACATTCTTCAAAATATATTCCTTTGTGTTCAGCAGAAGAAAGAAATTCATACAGGTTTGAAACAACTGGAGTGTGAGTAGGCCTATATGATGACAGAATTTTCATTTTGAAGTGAACTATCCCTTTAACGTGTAATCTGCGCCAAAGCTACCGACGACGACACCTGACGGTTGAAAAAGCGTCTCGAACAAAATCAGCACAATGGACAGCTCTACCTGATCAATGAACGACAACACTGTTTGTTCACGGAACACAACATTTAACAGTCAACTGCATTGAAGGCATGTTTTCAGATCGAACAGATTCACATATTTTTCATGAAGCTTAAAATAAAATAAAATGAAGATTTTATGTACTGGGGAGAGTCAACCCTTCTTCATCCGGTGGGTAGGATTACTTTTGGTTTGTGCAGTGTAGCTAATTCACATAGGCCATTTATTAAAATATTTAATTATCTGGGAATTGTGGATCTCCTCCATAACGCTGAAATTGCCGAATTCGGCTGAATGTTTTGACGAATTACGCCACAGCACTTATATGATTGCACTGATTGGCTATAGCTGGGAGCAGACAGTGTCAATCAATGTATTGGAGATTGAGAAAACGGCAACCGTGACCATTATACTTTTTAACAGAACCATTCAAAACGAAAGAAAACAGACTGCTCTCTGCTTATGTAGGCTAATCCGTATCAGCAACTATGATAGATAGTTGCTGATACGGTTGTAAAGAAAACAAAGTTGCTTGTCAGATTTTCCTAACAAGCTACCCTTTTTTTAATAAGCCCCAAAAAACGCAACCCGTGCTGTTTTAACGGGACTTAAAAAAAACAAAAAACAAAGTCGCGTATTATAAACTGACTCGCCTCCCCTGTAAGCTCTTTGGCCCCCCAGGGAGGCGCCTCCTATTGAAAACCGCTGGTGTAGAGCACAAGCGGAAAACTTCCGGTCTCCCCCCTGAAGCCAATACGGAAGTATCTGAAACTGCAGTTCATCAAGTGGCCACTTGAGGCTGGCTGCAGAAAGAAGTCAATCTCCATTGACCCCCATGTTAAAATGCCCAACTTTACAGCAGAATAAAACATGTTACAGCCTGGTTCAAAAAATGGTTTTAGTGCATATCGCTAATTTTTCCCTTCGTGACAACTGTGAGAGGGGTGAATTTTAGTCATGGCTAACGTTTTACAGGTTCCATTATGTAACTAAGCACTCTAACGCTAGCTTATTACGTTTATTACAAGTAACATACCGAGGTGATGTCCAGATAAATGACTTGTAACTACCATTATCTAAAAGGGTTAATTGATTTGCTTCAGATTGTTCGTTTGAGATGTAAGTGAACATTAACGTACTTAATAACTGATTCATAGTTAACTGACATAGCTAACTAACATTGGTGTTGCAAAATAACGTTACCCCATTTATATATTAAAAGTATTTAAACCCTGGTGAAGTATAATGTCAATAACAGAATTGTGAGTTATTTTAATATTTTCCGGTGTCTTACCTTGATGAGTTGACGACCATAAACTGGTACCAAAACGGCCTTAGGTTCCAACCTCCACCATACAGCACTGGGGGTTTAGAAGCTACCTCTGCTAACGCAGAATAGCATATAGCATTAGCTCCTTGGCATGAGCTAACTCGGTCACATCGAGTAGTTTCAGTAACACGTCACCTCAGCTCCACCCACGACCTTACTCTTTGCCCATTTATGGTTATCCGGGAGTGATGCGCGGTGACGCGGCGCCAAGATGCCGACAGCCAGCTCCTCCCAATTAGGGCTTCAAAACAGCTCGTTAGAAACCAACGGGTGACGTCACGGATACTACGTCCATTTTTATATACAGTCTATGGTAGAGGAAAGCAGTTTAGCTGAAGGTAACAAGCCTTCATCCATGCAGATATGTCCGAGAGACCGTCTGAGATCCGCGCCAAGACACTGGGGTCGTCGGGCGGGAAGGATAAGTAGAGCTGTGTATCGTCTGCATAGCAGTGGTAAGAGAAGACATGTGAGCGAATGATTGGCCCCAGTGAGGCTGTGTAAACTGAGAAGAGAAGGGGCTCTAGCACTGAGCCTAGGGGCACACTTGTGGAGAGGCAGTGGGAGGATGATAATTGTCCTTGCCACAAAACATTGTAGGAACACCCCGAGAGGTAGGATTCGAACCACAGGAGTGCTGTACATGAGATTTCCATTGCTGAGAGTGCGGAGAGCAGGATCATGTGATTGACTGTGTCAAAGCCAGCTAATAGGTCAAGCAGGATAAGAACCGAGGAATGGGGCTGCAGCTTTAGCTAACTTTTGGACTTCTGTTACAGACAAAGAGCCGTTTCAGTAGAGTGGCCACTCTTAAAACCAGACTGATATGCATCTAGGACAGGGGTCGGGAACCTTTTTGACTGAGAGAGCCATGAACGCCACATATTTTAAAATGTAATTCCGTGAGAGCCATACAACATGTTTAACACGAAATACAAGTAAATGTGTGCATTTTATGTAAGACCAACACTTTTAAAGTACAATAAGTCTCTGAATTCTTTTTAATAATGTTGTTATGCTGTTGCTAACCAATGATAAAGTACGATCTTACCATTAATGCAACTTCTGGTGCTGCATGGTTTTGCTGATGGCTTTGTAGTCTGGTTGATATATGGTGAGGTTAAGCTTCATGCAGGCGTTGAGATGTTCTTAATGTTCTTAAGATGTGAGAAAGACTGTTCACATGCATATGAAGTCTGTTACGTCTGTTGACTCATCCAAAGCGAGAGAAAAGAATGGTGCTGCATTTATGTCCTTCAGTTGTGTTGCCTCAATTTGATTTGCCATCATGATGGTACGCTCGTGAACAGGTCTTGCCAACAGAGGCATGTCTTTTATTTGTTTGATTATCTTGTCTTTATCTGAAAAGTCGTCAAAAAGTTCATTGGCAACATCAAGCATGAATGTTTTGGCATACTCCCCATCTGTGAATGGCTTTCCGTTTCTCACAATTGCTAAAGCGCCTGCAAAGCTAGCCGAATTCCAGTCACCTTGTTGTGTCCAAACACGTAGTTGCTGCTGACTAGCTTGCACTCTGCACAGTAGCTCTTGACATGCTGTCTTCCTGCTGTCCCCGGCAGGATATTTCGATGCAAATGTAGTATGGCGTGTGTCGAAGTGCCGCTTTATATTTGACCGTTTCATAGATGCAATTTTATCATTTCATATTAGACACACTGCAGAACCTGCTCTCTCCACAAAGGCGAATTCCTCTGTTCATTCCTGCTAAAAAGTACGACACTCATCTTTTTTTCTTTTAGTCATCTTCTTCATCAAAGGGTTTCTGCAATTAGCTAGCTGACTACTTGATTAAAAGGCGGAAGTTTACTTTCTGACCTCACAACGACGCATTATCCAATAAAAATTTGGTGTTGTCCCAGAGTACAGCTGTGATTGGCTCCAGCCACCCGCAACCATGAACATGAGAGTTAGGAAATTAATGGATTGAAATACATGTTGTATGTTCAATGTTCAATGTTTTATATTTTTAACGTTATTATTTCTTTATTAAAGATTTGTCAGCCATCAAAGAGCCACATCTGTCATGCAAGCCATAGGTTCCCCACCCTGATCTAGGAGGTCATTCCGTGAGAGGAATTCTGAGACAAGTTCGATAGCTTTGGATAAAAAAGGTAGAAGTAAAACTGGCCGTTAGTTCTCAACTTGAGTAGAGGTCGAGGGAGGGCTTTTTGAGCAAGGGTTTAACTTGAGCCCTTTTGAAAGTGGTGGGAATTTTCCCAAAGCCAGAGGGTATTATCACAAGTGATTGCTGGGACCTTTGTAGGAGATATGGCTTTGAGGAGATTCGTGAGAATCGGGTCCAGTGGACATGTAGTAGGACCACTACTGGGTCAGGTGTTCTGATAATTTTCTCTTCAGTGAGAGGAGTAAACAAGGAGAGTGAAGTGCTATTGACCTGAGAGGACAGAGGAAAAGATGTAGTAGGACTGCTACATTTTAGCCTTCATGTTGAGCTGTTTTGCCATTTCCTGAGGGAGATGGAGGGAGACATGTATAAGGACTGCTACATAGTAGGTTTACCTGTGCCGAGGCTCACACAGCGGGAGCTGACCAGAGCCGAGGAATATAGTGGTTGATTTTGAGTGATTATGAGTGATTTAGAGAATAGGCTAGTTATAGCGCCACTTTGCCTGTAAAGAAGATAGCAAAGGTATCAGCAGACAAGACTGTAGGTGGTGGAGGTGGAGGAGGATTTAGCAGTGCTTTGAAAGTGAAAAATAATTTCCTTGAGTCAGTGGCATTGCTAATTCTGTCATTATAGAATGTAGTTTTGGCAGCACTGATGCTTGTTGAGAAGGAGGATAGGAGCATTTGGTAGCCCTTAGCAGGGTCTTTGGTTTTAAGCTATTTTCTTTCAGTAGTTCTGAGATCCATCGCGGAGCCCATAGATGGTATCAGTTAGCCACAGGTGGGCCTGCTGTAATGGAAATGAACAGTTCTAGAGATGTTAAATAAAGTTGGTCCTGAACAAACAGTTGTCTTTGTCATATTTATTCTGAAAGAAACTTTAACTAAACCCATCTCATGAACAGATATGGGGAGTCCAGATCACCCTCATTTCCAACAATGCTAAAACATAGTTTAGTGTATGTCCTATAAATGTTTTGGGCAGAGACCTCATTCTTACACTCAGCTTGAATCACATGTCTACGCCCAATTGCATACAGGTCACAAGATCGCTCCCAGATGCATTATCATGCTTCTCAAATAATCTGTTGAATGTTTATCACTGGCTTGTTGCGTTCCAAATATTAACAGATGTTAATATTTGACTGCCCAGACTGCCTTTTACAAAGTTCAAAATGCAGTTCCACATGTTTCTCTCAGCCAAGGCACCTACAAATAGGTGGAGAGACTTGGGCCCATTTCTTAATGCAATGCTATTATTGATTGGATGCACACACATAAACCAGACATCATGTATTGTGCATAACAGGATGTATTTAAGCTGCAATACACACACAGCACAGCAGCACTCTGATGACACATGATTATGTGCATTCACACAAAGCCACATCTTTCTCATGTTACACTGACAAGTCACAGCTTCTTCCTGAGCTTTCAGAAGTGCCGCCTACACTCTAGGCGTCTCACAAATATGATGTAGGCTTCATCAGGTCTGCTGAGCCAGTTAGTACTAAAGCTAAATCTAACTTCAGGCCTAATCAACCACAGTATCTGTTGAAGCAAGAAGCCATTGAAGGCATTAAACCTGTGTTTAACTCTCTATTAGATACAGGCAGTGTTTCTTGCCCTCTTAGGCCGTGAGCACAATGTGTATGCTCAAATGGTCTGGTTGGAGGTGTATGTGCTGCTGTAGCTTGCATCTTCACTGCTTTATCAGAATTTTGTGTGATGCAAATGAGTCATTGTAAACCATGATGTTGATTTATGGCTAGCTATCCCACTTCTGACACCAAGATTGTAATTTTAGAGATGTTAAATAAAGTTGGTCCTGAACACAGAGTTGTCTTAGTCATATTTATTCTGAGGCCTCAGAGGTACAAATCATACAAAGTACAGAGCAGTCTGCAGGAGAGTACAAAGAGGAGAAGAGTGTTTGTCTGTTTTTATAGAGCTGTGGAGTGCACTATTTTGTCATCCGTTGCTGTGCAGAGAGATGATTGTATGAATGACAGTTATTAAAACCGGTTTGGTGGATAGAAGACACAGGCTATACAAGCATGAGCTCAGTGTAGAGCACAGAGATTGTCGCGGCATCATTGACCATGAGTGAGGAAAATGTGTTGAGGGAGGTAGAGTGGAGGCTACAACTAAGGCAAAGTGAGAGGGAAACCGGTTGCAGACTGAGGTTGTGGCGATGTGAGACATAAGGTGCTGGAACAATAGTCTGTTCCTGTTGGCATACTGTGAACTGGATGAAATAGTGGTCAGGCGTGTAGAATTGTGACACAGTTTCGGACAAGAACGAGGTCAAGCACCTTGCCAGCTCTGTGGGTCATGGGGCTGAGAAAGGACTGAATCAGATAAGTCTGCTGAGTTTGATATGTCTAAATGAATGTTCATGTTACCGAGGACAAGAAGCGGACAGTTATGCTCTGGGATTGAAGACAGCAGTGTGCCTAGCTTCGTCCACAGAGTTACCCTTGACCTGGTGGATGTTGAAAATGAAAATGACCTTAGTGGACACCAAGACACCATGTTATTCAAAGGAGAAACATTGATTTGGGGTTGAGAGCTGTGTGCATTTCCATTAGTTGGAAATTAAGAACTTAGAAAAAGCTACTCTTGTAGGTGGCCTTGCTTGGTGGACTGACTGGTCTTTACCTAAGTAGGTTTTCATACAAGGAGCCAACACTTACGCTGAGGCTTCAGTGATAGGTTCATTGAAGTCGTACGAGTCTAATTGCATACAGGTGTTGACCATTAAGACTGATTGCACCCAGCTGAGATCGCCCTCCGGATTACCAAGACAAAAGGTTTGTTTCAGTGGGTGGGACACACAACACAGTGGCACAACATGGCGACATACATGTAAGGGGGACCCGTGGTTTTTGTAAATAGAAATGACTCATTCTAAAGTAATGAAAACATAGTGGTTCATTATGTAAAGTCTTTATACACCACTGACAACATAGTTATGGATCTTATATTGCGTTTCTTTCAATAAATCCTCAGAAATATTACACACTGGACTTTTAAGGGACCCTATTTTTCTTTAAGTTCTCATTGTCTAAATGTCAATTCTTTCTTTTTCCATCTCTCCATCTTTACCTGTTTCAAGGTGCGTATGGATCTGATTGAGGAGGAGAATGTGTGCAGTTTAGCCTCTAAACATGGAAGGTATCGTCAGGAGATTAATGTTGGACCCCAAACTACACAATCTGTACCTTTCGTCATTATTCCTATGAAGGCAGGAGAACACCGCATTGAGCTCAAAGCAGCTGTTAAAGACTCTGTACTGGCTGATGGAATCATGAAGAGGCTGCGGTGGTGGTAAGAGAAATAAACTCTGTATCTCAGGTCTGTCTGAATTGCATATATGTGTGGCCACTTTAAGCCAAATGCATCCACTTGGGACTGATGGACTGAGAAGTTGTTTTAAGTATTATTTTTATGCATTAATGTAAAAGCAGGATTTTTTCTGTAGTTTGTTGAGGTGGAGCTCATTTTGATCGGACTACAACTAATAATTATTTTCATTATGGATTAATCTGCTGATTATTTTCTAAATTAATCGATTGATTGTTTGGTTTATAAAAAATTGTGAACATAGTGAGAAAGGCCCTCACAATTACCTAGAGCCCAAAGTGACAATGACAAAGTTTGTTTTGTCAAATCAACAGTGTTTTACTCTGGAATATGATAAGTTACTTTTACTTATTACTCCTTAAAAAAAAGGACTCGGTATTAAAAGTAACTAGTTACGTTATTCATTACATTACTATATTACTTTCACTGCATTATAGTGAATTTATAAACATTACATTTATATAGTACACCCATTTTGTGTGCACACATTTTAATTGGTAAAGTAACTAGTAACTAAAGACTCACTTAAAGTACAAGTACATCAACTTAGTAACATTCACCCACTGTACTAGACTCATAAGCCTAATAGTTTTAGTTTGGGGATGGGGGGGCACAGTTCTAGAATATTTATATGTAAATTTGCACATTGAGGAACATTTTTGATGACTGCAGTGACCATTTGAATTCACATTTAAATGAATCATGCCTGTGATTTCTCCAAGATAGTGTCTGCACCTCCATTTATTTTGTTATTTACGGTTTACTGACTTTAAACACACCTACCACTTACACAATTGCATTATGACAATTTGGTGATCATGTTAAATGATCTTTGGTGATCATGTTAAATTTAATATTCTGATTTATTACTTGCAGTTGTATTTGCTGCTGACATGTAGGCCTAGGTTAAATCTAATGTTAGCAAGCTGTTTTCAAGCTGTTCATTCCAATTTCTCACCTGAACATCTGGATCTCCAGCACAAAATGGCCCTCATTTATCAAAAGTGCGTACACCAAATTTCCAGCGTACACCTGGTGTACACCCAAAACCACGGTGACTTTGAGATTTATCAATATGGACGTTGGCGTAGGCTACGGCAAGCTCAAATCCTACGCCAGCTCAAGAGGTGGTGTACATGTACGCAACTTTTGAGTTAGAGCCGAAATGCTCAGAAATCATTTCCTAATAGCACAAAACGCACTGACAATCTAAAATACATGATATATTATGACCCACTGTAACAGAAACAATGTTTGAAACATTAATTTTGGTGTTTATATTTGAGCAACACGGACTTTATACAGCCTATTGAGCAGTCAAAACATGCTTTGATTTGTATTTGGACTATTTTATTGTAGCTTTTGGTGCTTTTATTTGGGTTTACTTTTAATAAAATGTGTACCTTCAAATGAAAAGGCTACAAGCAAAAATGTTAAAACAACGAAGAGCAAAAGCGGATGGCTTGAAGCACTGAGACTGGCTTCCGAAATGGACACAGCCCCACGCCCTTTAGGTGAGGCGGGCACAGACATGTCGTGCACAAAGCCCTGCATTTATTACAAGACAAACTTTATATTATGACCACACAGCGAACACCGACACCTCCGCTAAAGGCCCCGCGTCCCCAGACTCTGGCATGCTGATCTCTGTTCATGTTTGAGTCCTGGGTCAGTGCGTAAAGCCCAGTCCCGGAGGTGATGGAGCAGCTTTTTATCAGAGCAACAATCTTTCATTTGGAGCTTATTTGGGACTTGACTTTGATGGGCGTTTTAGTGCTAAATCTGTCTCTTGGAGCACCACAAGTAGCCAATGTATAATTCTAGGAACAGACAAAAACTTCTAGTTTGCACGGAACGCGCTCCACAAACAGGTGGTACAGACATGGTGCAGCTCATAATTGTGTTTGGACAATGTTTCACTCTGAACATAAAAGAAAAGTTACACCGCGGATGGTCAGATCCAGTCCGTGCGCGTCCAGACCCGTGTCCGTGCGTAATAGTCCCAGGACAGCGCAGAGCTGTTTCCCAAAGCCACAAAACATTATGGTTTGCTTTGCATGCTGGGGGTACACCGCCCCGTATCTGTCAGTATGTCCTCCGTTCATCAAAGGAAACGCTCAGCGAGAAGCTCTCGGCCCGTGCCCTGCTCCTCCGGGATGAGTGCAGCCTCCTTTGGGGCTGACAGCGTGCACTGGTCCGCTCCAGCAAGTTTGACAGCGCGCGGTGGTCCCCCTGACTCCAGCACTGGCTCTCCGGCTGGACCTGAACTGTTTATGGCTCATCTGACCGCTCTTGTCCAGTTATAAGTGCATTGAACTTTTTTTTAAAAATGTGTCCAGTTTAAATCATCGAATAAAAACTTATTAAATTGTTTCCAAATGAAAAACAGTAATATTAAACTGCAAGATATTTTTGAACATTTATGCCGGGGAGGGGCTCTAGTAGTGAAACTAAACATTTAATCTTTATTTAAATCTGTCAAAACAACATATTTTGTTTCTGAAGTTTTAACTTGTGGATTTCCTGCTCCAAACCATGTATTTCTCTGCCGTGAAGTCCTGGGTGCAGCCTCCTGAAGCTTGAATAATTGGGGGCGTTTCATTCAAATTACGCACGTTTTCAGCCACCGCATTTATCAAAACCAGGTGGTACATACACCTGGATTTCAAAGGTACGCACAGCTTCATAAATCAGGCGCTGAGAACAGTTAAGCATAATCTCACGCACAAAAATACCCCCGTTTCTACGCAAGAATGATAAATGAGGGCCAATGTCCCTGTCTGGCCACAGCTTTCAGTATGTCTCTTACTGATCATTTTTATCTGAAACATTTAATATTCTGCTTGTATTACTACTTTTATTTGGTTTAATTTTATCATGATGGTTGGCTAGCTATTTAGTAAGTGTATAAAGAACAGTGTATGTACAGCCCTGTCCAACAGGGAGCTGAGGTCATTGTATCCATGCTCTCTTCAAGGCCACCAGACTCTTTTGATAATAACAGTCATTTAAACTCACAGAACAAGCTGGGGGTTGGTGGTCTACCACTACCTAGATCAATTTGTTTTTTATGTTATGTGTGACTTTGGAGTTTTGAAGGGTTAGTTCGGATCCTAACTTATCGAGGCAGCAGTAGCCCGGCGATATTAATTACTGTTTTTGTTAAAGGAGTCTGGTGGCTTTGAAGAGAACATAGATTCAGTTTGACGGCAAGGTAAAGCTGTGAAAATATTCTAAATAAAGCGTACACCTAAAATGATGATGATTGGCCAAAATACATTTTTCTGCTGCCCCAAACCACAGCATTACATTGCTTAGCTTCAGTGTCCGTTCCTGTCTGCTTCTCCAAACGGGGAGAGTGCCAATCGCTATGGGCACAACATAGTGTACAACTGGAAAGGGGAGGGTCACACAAAAAAATTTTGGATTTTGAATATAAATTGGATATAAAAAGACAGTTGACAGGGTTCATAAAAAATGAGGATATATTTAATATATTTGGCACTTGAGTGAGACTCTTCTTTGTTCCGGAGGAAATAGGGAGGGTTTTTTTGTGTGGTGTGGTACAAGCGTTCTAAATATATAACAAAAAGTTTAAAATAAATAAGTGTTTGAATTCAGAAGTTTGGACTTATTGCCCCTTTTTATGTTTCCTTATTAGATTAATACAATCAGGAGATCCCATTACACTAGGGTTTGCGCCTCTACCCCCCGTGGGCCCCTGTGGCTCAGTGCCAATTTTTTGAGTTGATCTTGATTGTAAATTTTTAAAAATAAATTAGTATATGGTTTGAGCTTATGACTAAAATGCACTGTATGTACTTACAGTACAAGTACCGGTCCACTTCAAGCAGTGCCTGTGACCCACATTTAAAAAAAGTTTGAATTACACTGTTTGATGCATCTTAAAGAAATCTGAGACTAGACAATACAAAAGCACTTTATTAAAATGTTGCATACATCTTTATAAACATATATATGTGTATATAAATAATTTGTTCAAATCTCTGCTGGTTACATTTGGTGGCATTGCAGTAGGTGCATCACCATAAGAAAACTTAGATCATACTATACTACACAAAACTCATACATCCTGGACACAGCCTGACCCACACTCTCTGTTCTCCCATATACATGCCCCCAAATGCAACTGCTGGAGATCTGACCTCTGCTTTGTACACTTTAGTTGTGTTTATTAACTGCTGTTTTTCCAGCCTGAAGGTGTACTGATGAAATCTGTAAAGATTATAACAATAGACCCTGCTAAAGGTGTAGGTAAGATTACTATTGCAGTAGCTGCAATGAGAAAAAATTATAATGTCTGCTTTTTTTTGTTTTCTGATCCTCTAACTTGCTAACTGTCTATTCCTTCAGATGGTAATCAACAGGAAATAATCAACAGCGAAATTCCTCTGAAAGACTTGGCTCCAAACACACCTTTGAGCACAACAATCTATGTGAAAGGTGAGATCACAGGACATTTTTTACTGAAACTGAAGACTTTGTAGCTTAATAGAGCAGTTTGCAGTTTAAAATAGAGCCAATGATTAGCAATATGCCATGATTATTGATTAATATAACAAGTGTATCTAACATTATAAGCACTACATTATAACCAGATAATCAAACTACTTTGAAGCTGATGTTATCCAACGAAGGTTAAAGTCAAGGGGCAACTGGACTTGGTTATAGACACTAACCAGCAGTGATGATCCTGGCAAACGACCCCACTGAGGTTAAATAGCTGAGTTTCCCTACCAATCAGTCAGAACGGAAGAAGTCCCTTGGATGAGGGGTTAAACGTCTTCCAGTATCTTCAACCAAGTCCAGTTGCCTTTGACTTTAACGTTCATTGGATAACTATGACCTGGATGACTGAGAATCTTCATAGACAAGCTGATGTTGACAGCCACAATATCTATATGTGAATCACCCAAAAGTTGTTGTCAGTAGTAGATGATTATGCAGGTGTGATGCCTTACTGTTAGATCCTGACCACTACTGGTGCTGTGTCAGATGATTGATAATAACTGATAATGATTGATAATTAATGAAGTCACCTATGATGCTCAGTGCCTTTCTCTGAATGGAGACTGCTGATGCGGAGCACAAACAGTATCTGTCCTGCTTCTGCATGATGACTACTGTAATGTAGTAAAACATTATAAATAAATCTACTTTGCATGTGAATGACATTAATAAGACTCATTAATTGAGCCAATTACAGACTTTGCTAAAATTAAAACTAAAATTCATAAACACAACCTCACCTGCAGCACTCTACATACTGTACATTGCAAATAACCACCTTGTGATGACATTTATCTTTGGCCACACAGGAGAAGAGCAGATAAGTGCGTTCTTGGAGAACACCATTAGGGGGAACTCTGCGGGTACTCTGATTAAAGAGCCCTCAGGCTCTGGAGAGGAGAACATGATCATCATGACGCTGCCTGTCATTGCAACCACGTATTTGGACAAAACCAACCAGTGGGAAACTGCGGGCTTGGAAAAACGTAACAAAGCCCTCCAACACATCAAGACCGGTAGGCTGCATTTATTAGTATTGGTACCATAAATTGAGAACCTGAGGGATCCAATTTAATAGGACCAATATTATCCATTGAAAGGATTCAGTAGAGAGTTGAGAGTAAAAGGGTTGTGTGATTTGTTTGCACCCAGGATACCAGAATCAGCTTGCCTACCGTAAAAATGATGGGTCGTTTGCTGCTAGCGTCAGCCACCAAAGTAGCAGCTGGTGAGGCATCCAAACATTACTGAAATGTTTGCACATCCTTGGTTGACTCCATATAACAGAACACCATCTCTCTTCTCCTCTCTAAGGCTGACGGCCTATGTTGCCAAGGTGTTTGCTATGGCAAACAATCTGGTGGCACTACAAAGCAACGTCATCTGTGACGCTGTCAAGTTTCTGATTTTCAACGCACAGCAACCTGATGGCATGTTTAGAGAAGTTGGAACGGTGTCCCGTGTAGAGATGATTGTGCGTGCACTGATTTCAGTAACAACAGTTCTTAAACGTGGTGCTAAACAAAAACAATAAAACAATAACTTTGTGTGTGTGTAGGGGGATGTGCTCGGGCACGGATTCAGATGCCTCGATGACGGCCTTCTTCCTCATTGCCATGCAGGAGTCACGCATCCTATGTGCTGCCACTGTTAATGTGAGTAAGTCACCTGCATAGAATAGGCTTCATACATGATCAGTCATGTGTACGAACAGAACTTAAATTGTGCGTGCAAATAATTTAAGAACTTTTGTTGAATTCATTCAACACTAGTAATATCACAATTTTAGAGTCCCCCAGACCACACATAAGCCACACACAAAAAGCCAACTTGAAAAATGTTTTGCAGTTATATTTAATAGTTTGAAATGTTTTACACTTATTGAAAGATGGTTACCAAGGCAGAGACAAAACTGTCTAATCACTCCACCTAATCTGCAAACAATCATCGCTATCATTTTCTTGGCTACTGGGACCTTCCAGAGAAAAGATTGGTGATAGGTCTGGCATACACAAGTCCACTGTTAGATGTGCACTCCCCAAAACTCTGCAGGGTATCATGCAGGTAATACCACAGTTTAGCAGACTCAGTTAAAGGATTTTTATGTCATTGCTGGACTAGCCTATCTAATACAATTTAAGCAATCAACCATACTTGTGTGCATCAGGGCACCATTTCCAAATCCTTTTCTCGTCCTCAATAGAAACCAATTGCATTCAATTACATTGAATCTGAGTAATGTGATAATTGTGAGGCCACTACAGTTTTATGCATAAAATAGTCCAGTAAAGAGCCACTTCTTTTTTGTATTGTACTTTTTATTCCTTCGTTTTTGTGGTTACAAATCAACAAGGTGCATGCTGACACCTACTGTACCTTGTGTGCATGCCTTTGTAACCCTAGGTATCCCTCAGGTGTCCTGAGAGCCCTTTCAGCTCTTCTACTGCTCATACTCCACTCCCTTGCGATCCCAAAGTCTTTTTAATATTTCTTAGTTCCTCTGTGATGTGGATGGATTTCACTTGTGGTATACACAGCACTGAAAAATTGAAAAAAAAATTAAAACACTTGTTTCTTTCCAGGAACACTGTCCCTGGATAATAGAGTCTAAAGTTGACTTTTTTGGCATAACTTTCATGATGTGTTTCTATCCTCCTAAACCATAACATGTTGATGGGTTAGCAGCAGTCTTGAGCAGTAACGCGTTACTGTAATATTATTACTTTTCCCAGTAACTAGTAGTGTAACAGATTACTTTTCTAGAACAGTAATATTAGTACAGTTACTAATCCAAGTAACACTGCATTACTGCATTACTGAACGCACCATCCTTGATGTGAATGCACGACTGTGCGGCAGCTCAATAGCACTGGACTTTGTAGTTCATGTCTGCCAAAAACTAAAGGAAGAAAATAGAATGAGGGAGAGGAGTTTTTACGACAGCTGTAAGTGGCTTCTGCCATTATTGTGTCACAGTCTAAGATGCATAGACATTGGCGTCCATTGTAAACTTTGTGCAACCAGCAAAAAGCTTTCAACTGCGAATAATTATACATTCAATTTATTGAAGCGCTTGCTAAAAACAAAGTGAAACTTACAGAAATAAACTCCCACAGCTACTGTCACTGATGCTTAGACTCAGTGGTGTAGTCTACTTTTTGTAGTGAGTATACTGTGATTTTTTTTCCCTCCCAGCCTCCTACTCCCACATCCCAGAGCGACGTCCCATAAGAACCATTACCCTCACTAATACATATGCATGTGCATTTAATAGAGAGCATTCTGAAGGACTGCTTTACAGCCAATGACAGTTACTGGTGCACTGACCGCCACATATTGACTTTCTAATTTTTTTACTAGGTGTATTTAAAAGTTGTATTTCATTGATGAGCTATATTGAGGAGCTTATATTCATGCAGCACCTCCTCCCTCTCTCTCTGTCTCTCAAACACCGCTGCACAAATGATGGTTAGATCAGTGCCTATCTGCCCTTGACTTTCAGCTAACCACTTTATCTACACCAAATTCAGAAAGAAGCTGTCTCTGCTTCTGATGGGGAGTGCATCCTAATGTGAGTACAAAAGACAGCAGTTACCTGTCAGATGAAAGGCTCAGACTTTACTGCAAAAATGAGAGCATGATCTCCACACTCTCTCTCTGTCTGCCACTCACTTAGCCTTTGGATCTGGTTATCTCTCCTCATTAATTGTCTTTTCCTTCTGTCCAGAGTCTGCAAGGCAGTATAGACAAAGCAGTGGCCTACCTGGAGAGGCGTCTGCCCAGCCTCACAAACCTTTATGCTGTTGCCATGACGTCATATGCCTTGGCCAATGAAAACAAACTGAACCAGGCGATCCTCTTCAACTTTGCCTCTCCAGGTTTCCTCACACAACATTCCTAAACATGTTCAGAAACAAAATGTACTGTTTGTTTACTTTATATGTACGTATAGTGTATATTGTGTGTCTGAAGATACTGATTTAGAGGATTGGTGTGGTGGTTATGTGGTCGTAAAGTCTGTGTCAGGTAGATAAATTCTCCATCTAACTTGATATGTCAATGGCAGAGCTTTGCTCCTCCCTGCCGGAGACTAGGGATGTCATGAGAACCGACACTTTGGTACCAAGTCATTTTGCCAGGTCCAACACGTGGAAGACAGAGACAAGTGCAGCTGTAGCGACAGCTCCGCCTTGACTCGTCGAATAGAAAAGAGATGGAAACCGGGGTTAAGTTAGCTTTGCGGCTGTCAACTTCAATAACTCTGTCAAAGCTTTAATTTCTCACAATTAGAGAGCTAATTTTTGTAGACATTTCACAGTTGTGATCACCTAAAAATCACCAAAGATGACGAGGCAGTTTCAAGCAATAAGATCTGAATGTCTAGGGCACCTATTACTGTAGGCTGAGTTAGGGATGGTTGTAAAAATGCAATTCAATTCATTTCATTCTCCTCATCAGTAAGTTTCTGTTTTTCAATATATTAATTTCACACCTGTGGGATTTTAAATAAAATTTAAGAAAATTAGTTATTAATTTAATACATTTCCAGGCAATGAATGAAGGTCAATGTTATGTCCCTGAAAGTGATGGAAATACAACTGTGTGTGTGTTCTACAGATATGTCCCACTGGCCTGTACCTAAGGGACATGTCTACACATTGGAGGCCACAGCTTATGCTCTTCTTGCTCTGGTGAAGGCCAAGGTAAGCATGTTTTCATGTGAACTCAAGCGCAGACACATGAAATCAAGCAATTAGAACCAAAATGCAGGACACGAGGCAGGGCAGGATCATTTTGAAGGTTGACAGGAAAACACACCGACTATAATAACACACAAGAGAAGAGGTTAAAAGGCACAGGTGGTAAATGGACTGTACTTATATAGTGCCTTTCTTGTCTTCCAACCACTCAAAGTGGTTAGTATACATGTCACATTCACCCCCTTAACCAGTGTGTGAACTATATCATAGCTTTCGGGGGAGATCACTTTCATGTGGGGTGCGCAGACTATGATTCTTACTGCTGAATCATTAATAGCTGCAGCATGTTTATCTTATTATCTTATGTATTATTATTATATGTAGCCTCCCCTTCAAAAACAGTAAAGCCAGCCATTGCGCAGTTTTGCGATGTTTGTTTTTCTAGACATTACGGTAACATCATGTCGCAGCAGATTTCAAAATAAAAGTGAGCTTCTGGTGAACAAAATGCAATAGGTGTGTCAAAACGATTAAATAAATAAATGCTTAAGACAACACAAGTATCTAAAAATGGTATTACATTTTCACATAATGTCTACAAATACAGATGCCAATACAGATACAACGCCTACAGGTGTAGTTTCTTTTAAACTACAGCCCTGGAAAATGTCTATTATTGTCACTGAATTTGCCCATTTTAGATTGATGTAAAAAGAAAACCTTCTGTTTCCACTTAATCATTTCACTTCACTATGATAACAGACCACCTCAGAGTCTCCCTCATTCCATATCAGACCTGTCTAATGTATGTTTTAATAGTTACAGCCCTTAAAAATGTCTAATATTTTCACAAATCTTCTGTTTGTAGTGACTCGTAGTTGACCCCTGGTCTGAGCTATCTGATGTAGGTTTTAAAACATAGAGCCTTTAAAATGTCTAATCTTTAAGAGAATATTTTCAAATTGATGTAAAAAGACTCATTTCACAGAGCGTGCAGCCCCCATTGGATGCTTGTCTTGGCTTGTCGTAGCTGGGGTGGATAGTCATGGGGTTCCACCCACTGTACCCATAGAGTCCAGTGGGGGGCGGAGCCTGTGTAAGAAAGCATGAAAGTCATGATGTCAGAATCGGAATCACAATTGGGTTTATTCCCAAGTACATTTTCACATATGAGGAATTTGCCATGGTATAACTTGGTGCGTACAGTACACATGAAGATAAATAGAAATATAAATATACAAAAATATAAAAAGTGAGGGGATCAAAAACTGTACAAATATACAAAATACAATAATACTATAATACAATGCTGAAAGTATGTGCAAAAGTTCACAACATGAGTATAAAGCATAGTTTAGCGTTGTTGTAAAGCGTGGGGTCAGGAGGGTGTATGAGACTGTTTGTGTGTGTGTGTTTGTTTGGGGAGGGGGGCATGAGAGTCAGTGACAGTGGGGACCTGGGCCTTGTTGAGGAAGCCATTGGAAAGAAACAGTTCTTGTGGCAAGAGGTTTTGGCCCTGATGGACTGCAGCCTCCTGCCAGAGGGGAGTGTCTCACACACTTTGTGTCCAGTATTGGAGGGATCAGCCACAATCTTTCCTACTCGCCTCAGAGTCCTGGAGGCATACAGGTCCTGAAGATATTGAGGGTGACAACCAATCACCTTTTCTATAGAAGTGAATGATATGTTGCAGCCTGCCCTTGTCCCTGGCAGTGGCAGCAGCTTACAAGATGGTGATGGAGGAGGTGAGGATGGAGTCAATGATGATGGTGTAGAAGTGCACCATCATTGTCTTCAGAAAGAATGCAGCCCTGAAGGGAACCGGTATGAGGATCATGGAGTCAGAAAGATGTTTTCCCTGCTTAACATGCTGCTTCCTGTCCATCGTGAATTCTGTGATCCACTTGCAGGTGGAGTCAGGCACGCTCAGCTGGGAGAGCTTGTCAGGGAGAGCAGGGCCGGGATAATGGTGTTGAAAACAGAGCTGAAATCCACAAACAGGATCCTAAAGTAGGTTTCTGGGGACAGGAATGATGGTTGAGGCTTTGAAGCAGGCTGGCACATGGCATGTCTCCAGTGAGGTGTTTAAAATGTCTGTGAACACCGGAGACAGCTGATTGATTCAGGGTGGATGGGAGAGAGTCCGGCCCAGCTGCTTTGCGAGGTTTCTGCCTCCTGAACAGTCTGTTGACATCCCTCTCCAGGATGGTAAGAGAGGGGGAGGAGGTGGGGGATGAGATGGAGAACTGTGGCCGATCAGTGGTGTGACAGGGGATGGTGTCAGGTCTGTCCCATTGGCTTTCAAAATGACAGTAAAACTGGTTCAACTCGTTGGCAAGGCTTCTTTTTACATCAATCAACTGGGTGAATTCACTGAAAATATTAGACGTTTTCAATGGCTGTAACTATTATATCTCAGATATTGATTGAGGTACACCCTGAGGTGGTCTGCTATCAATGTAAAGTGAAATGAATCAGTGGAAACAGGTTTTCGTTTTACATCAGTCTGAATTTAGTAAGCATTCTGTGAAAATGTAATACCTTCTTTAGATACTTGTGTTGTCTTAAGCATTTATTTATTTATTTATTTATTTAATCGTTTCTGCCACACCAATTGAATTATGTTCAGCAGAAGCTCACTTTTATTTTGAAATCTGCTGCAACATGATGTTACCGTTATTACTAGAAAAAACACCCACTGCAAACAGAGCGAGGGCTGGCTTTACTGTCGTTATTGAAGTGGAGGCTGACTTGACTGCAGTACACAACAGCTGCGACTGTGTTTGCGATCATACCTTTCTTTTCTCTGTGAGAAGGAAGAATTTAAAAAGTTGCTTGGCACTGCGCAGAGCCCCCAGCTGCAGTAGTGCATGGATCACGCGTAATATTCATCCAGCCAGAGGGAACAATCACGAACCGTTCACAGGGCATTACCTGAACTAACGACACAACCTGTACCGGGGAGGGAGTGGGGCGGTGAAGCATACAGGGACAGGAGATTGCGGAGCGACTGGCCTGCTGCAGACGGATCGTTTCAGACGGTGATCGTTTCCTCTGGCTGGATGAAGTCTGACACTCCTGATTTTACACATGGATCCATTATCATAGAGAAATAAAGCATGATGTCAATATTTTAGAGACTCCTCAAAATATCACAAATCAGGTTTTCAGGGGAGCTGATGTCGTAATAAGGGAAGCTAAGCTCCTGCCTCCCCTGTATTTCGGACCCTGCCCATTCATACACTGAAAATAATGGCTGCCATGCAAGTTGCAAATTCCACATCGGGAGAAATTTGGGGTTCAGTATCTTGTCCAAGGACACTTCAACGTGGAGAGGAGTCGAGGATTAAACTTACATCATGAGCCACAGCCACCCACAAGTGGAATTCATTAAGGCAAGGCAGACAATCAAACAAGTGAGAAAATACATACAGACACAAGAGAAGGAATTTAACAAAATAAAAAGGAAACAACAAAAAAACACGACACACGTCACACTTATCTGATTATGCATGTTTCACCATGCAAAGAAAAATATACCACAAAGACATAGTACATGTTACTACATTGCAAGAGTTGAAGGTTGGTGAAGACAGACATTTCCCAGGCTAGAATGTTTTCTAAAAGGGATGAATTTGTTTCTTTTTTTAAATTACCAAATATTGTCTTTTATTTCTATTATTATCATGAATAACTGTCCTTAAAATATGCAGTATAATAAATAGCATTAGATAGCCATAGATTTCAACCCGTTTTCTTGCCTTCTGTCATTAAAGGCCTTTAAAGAAGCCAGTCCTGTGGTCAGATGGCTCAACCAACAACAGAATGTGGACGGGGACTATGGATCAACTCAGGTAACAGAGGACTCTCCTCTTTCTGTCTGAATGCATTTATGTGTCTTTATTAATGCTTTTAGCACTGCGTTTCTTGTTTGTTTGTTTATTGTAATATGAGGTCAAGCTATTGATTTTGTCTTTCTCTTCAGGCTACTATAATGGTGTACCAGGCTCTAGCTGAGTACTGGACCAATGCCAAGAAACCAGAAATTGATCTGGATGTGTCCATCTGGCTTCCAGGCAGGTTAAAACCTTATAGGTACAACTTCAACGGGGAAAACCACTATGTCACGAGAATCTCTAAAGTGAGGACACACAAAAACATATTGTCTCATTAATCAACTTTGCTTTGCACAGGAGGGTGGGTCATCATGAGTATATGAGACTTAACAAGAAATACTGTAGAAATAACTCATTTACACTCCCTATCTTTGCCATTCTTTGTATATTAGTCTTTCAGGTTTCACCACTTTCACTTAAAGTGCATCATTCATATATAAAAACCTACCTAAGAAATACAATTGTTGCAATTTATATACAGCATGATAGGAAATACTGATATACTAATGACATTACTTGCTATTTGCAAGTTTTATTATCTGTTATCATCTTTTGTGATTTCCTGATTTTGTAGAGATCTTTAGTATGGGTTACAAACAGACGATGCAAACACTCTTAGCAAAAACCTAGAGGGATCTGGGGCATGTATAATGAAAAGAAATTTTGTAGTTCCTTCATGCACAGAACTTCAAAGGTATATTAAATATTGTATCCATCTTGGCTGTTTTGAGCACCAAGCATCATCGATGTAAACACAGAGTCCAGCTCTGTCTTGTGCTGACAGCTCAGAACAAGGTCCGGCCCGCCAAGTGGAACGGGTCTCAGATGTGGACACAACAGTCTAATTTCTCGTTACTAGCCCAACCTGTTCCATTTAGTGCAAACTGGACCTTAAGCTGCAGCCTCAGGTCCAAGCTGGGCATGGCTCCTATCCTGCTCTCTTTCCTCTCCTCTGTGCAATTACCACACCTGCTGTAGTGCCTGGTCCGGTTGGTCGAGCCGGGTGGATCATCCAAACGCACTGCCGTTGCCAAGTCACAATGTAATTGTGATTAGAGAGTGATTAAATTAGACAAAATTCTTTGAAATCAGGAGGAAATATTCTAATATTTTTAAGTATGTCGTTCTAATGTACATACTCTTATTTCTCTGTTATTCTCCTCTCTTGTCCCACTTATGTGCTGATCAAAGTTTAGCTGTAAGAGTTTCAAAACTGTCAAACTGAAAGAATCGCTTTTCTGAAGCACCAGCAATATTTGAAGTTTTGGACATCACTAGTCATGTGATGCTCTATGTAGCTACCCAGTCTAAAATGGTCAGGCTTCACTGATGGTCTAATGTCTTTTATTATACTTCCATTTGAGTGAGAAACATATAGACCATAAGAGCTAAACAGAAATTTACAGACAGAAAGTAAGACAATGCATTAGCTTAACATATAACCAGAAAGTTATCAATTTTCTCAAAACACAGCTTGTCCTTTCCTTGGGAACATTAAGTGATATGGCAGCTGTTGAATCCATGTTTGTTCTTTCATTATTTCATTTCAAAACCAAAAAAAATGTCATTTTTTGTTTTTTCTGTTTTAAAACCAAAATGGAAAAACAGAAAACAAAAAAACTGACATCTGTTTTGTTTTAATATTTTAAACCCGTAACTGAAAACAAAAGAGCTGTGTTTTGTTCTATCTCGTCACATAAGGCATGGCCTATTGGTGTCTGGAACACAATGGGGTTCCCTATAGCGTCATAGGTCAACGCTGTGGGGGAAGCCCTGTAGTGTCAGCTGTGACTGTAAAGGCAGGTTTAGATTTAACAGAAAAGACTGAGTAGGAACATGGTTGGGGTGAATAGAGGGACAGAACCAGAAGAACAGTGTTCATGTACACTGTGAAACAAAAAGTCAATGTTATATATTTAAGGTATATTTTTATAGCCTAAGCTGAGCCTATTTCATTTCAAGTCACATCTCAGTGAGCACTATAGGCCTATTATAGCCACATACCGGAAAAAAGAAATATGAGAAAAAAACTTGTGCCTATAGAGCCTACAGCTTGCAGTTCATGTTTGCTGTGTACTATTGGATGTACTGACTATCACTGAATTAATTTTAAACTGAAGAAATCTTAAAAAACGATTCTCAGGAAAGTGTTCCTGTTCCTGCTAGTGAGTTACAAACTGAACGTTGAGCCAATATTATATAACTTGTGTTGATGTTTAATTAAAACAGAAAAACAAAAATGATGTCTGTTTTTTGTTTTTTGTTTTCTGTTTTGGCTTTAAAACAGAAAAAACAAAAAACAACTTGGTTTTTCTGATTTGGTTTTGAAACTAATGAAAGAACGAACCATACACGGATTCTGTAATCTCCAATGTGTTTTGTGCTGCATGTTCACTACTCTATATTTCTCCTTTCACATTCTTGTGGTAATTGTCATCATGAAAACAGATTGGATGCTGTCACAGATGAGGTGACGTCAGCAATCTTTCACACTGACAGTTTCAAACAGCCAGTTTACTGTCCTTAACATATTTCCTTCTGTCTGCCGGTGATCTTTTTATAAGGTGTGGGCACTTATGGGGTAGATGTATGTTTTGGCATAACATGCATTGAGATCCCATGTTTGATGTTTGCTTACGGCAGTGCACAGCTCTTTCTGTGCTGAAGACACTTGCCTTGTTCCTCTTGATGTCTCTTGGATTCCTTTTGTCGCTGTGTGCATAAATGGAGGTGACTGGGTTACAAGCGACTTCAGCCTCCAAAATTAGGAAAATCACTGTAATTAGGAAAGTCCTTACCTTCCATCAGGGCCTTTGTGACGTGGCGGTTCCATCTGGCCGCTGCCCAGTCAGGCATTTTCTGTAACAGTCTTTGATTTTCCTCACAATCTTTCAGTATCTCCAGGCTCTTCACATGCGGTATAGCTAGTAAGCAAGCATTTATGAGCTCTGCAAAGTTTCTTAGTCCTTCAGCGTCTTTATACTGTATTTTTGGCCAGTTTGATAGGTTCTCTCTAAATGCCCTTTGGATAACGAAAGCATGGCCATATCTCTGATGGACTTTATCAGAAGCATCCTGGTAAGCTTCTTCATCAATTCTGAAAAAGGTGCCTTCTAAGCATTTACAAGCTGGACTACTTCTTGGTACTTCTTCAGATAATACAGTGTGTCAGCGGGTGAAATTGCCATTTTTGTCTCAGTGACATGAAGGAAGCTTTCTATTCATTAAAGTGGATTGGCTCACTGAATATCAGGGGGTGCAGACATGGCTGTGTTAGATAGGTGTGCTGCATGGGGTTGAGATACAGAATTTGGCCTCACCTGTTCATCCTTAACTGACTGCATGTCTCCCATCTGTGTAATAGTTCTGTTGTAGGCTTCAAATCTGGCTCGAGCTGCCTCCATTTCCTTTTCAGCCTGTAGACGCTCTAGCTCAGATCTTTCAATTTACAGTTCTTTCTCGTGCTGCTCTTCTAGAACTTTTATCCTTTCCATTTGCTTTCTTTCATCTTGCGCAATCTTGTACTCAGCCTCTTTTGTGGCCAACTCTGCTGCGGCACTGGCTCTTTCCGATGCAATGTACGAATTGATGGAATGATGTGAAAAATTCGACTGCAGCGATGAAACCATAAATGGAGAGTGCATAGTCACAATCCAGCAGCTCACACAGACGACATCTTTCACACTCTGCATCGAAATCTCCATCAACACCAGTCAGTCTTTCATATATGATCTTCATAATCTTACCTGTTACTGCTTCACATGCATCCATTTTTCGTCTAACATCAGCTGTTGGCACAGCATGACCTCTTATTTCAGTGTAGACTTTCATAATATCATCTTTTCCTTTCTCCAAAATGTCTGCAAGTGATGTGGCAGTTGTGCTTCAGTTATGTCAGACTTTAGCTTTTCTCTTACCTCACAGGCTTGGATTTTACACTGTTCATATAAACAGGAAGTCTTACTTCTTCCCTTTGATAAGCAAGCATTTTTTCTTGTGGAATCTTGATGCATTCAGAGTGCATCCGTTAACATTTTTTCCTAACACTTGATTATTTCCAAACAAAACGTTACAGGAAACATTTACAACCTTCTTCTTTGTCACTTACATTCTTCATTTAACACAAGCTGTCCTACCAAGCTAACTGCACACATGTTAGGCTAGTCATCTCTCCAACTCACTGCTACTAGTGAGTATTACAGCTGTGGATTTACATACCTGCAACAACACCTGTTTATATCACTATAGATGGTGATATTCCTGCAGTAATTTCCTCCATTAATTTGCCGGTAGCCTACAGTCAGAGAGTGATGTGAAATGAAAGAAAGTTGAAGTTATTTTAAAAACCCAAAAGATTTGATGCTTTTGAGACCACATTTGGAGCTGGAGACCCAGAAGCCTCCCTCCACTGTTCAGTTGGCTACTAGTCAATGTTGCTAACAATGATTGGATCACTTTTTTTTGTGTCCATAAAATAATATGGAATAGTTATAACACACTATATTATTTCTGTTCCATCTACACATTGTTGACAAATTAGTCACTATAATTATATCCCTGCCTTTCGGTGTTGGGCAGGTAGTGTACAATGATATTATCAGAGCTCTTTTACTGAAAACTGCTTCTTTCAGCTGCTGGAAACAGGGTCATTGAGAGTCAACCTTAGAGTAAATGTCCTATGAGATCAATAAAAGACAGGGAATAACAAGCTCATGACTCTTTACATGTAAAAATTTGTTTCAGTGTTATAAATATAAAATCAGATTTGTGTGTTTGTTTGCCACTGATGATCTTGTTATCCAGATGATTCTTCCTAACGATTGCTTTACCATTGTATGTGGATGTTTGTTTGCACTTAAATCTCAACAGTTCAACAGTATAAACAAGAATGTGAGTGTGTCTGTCACAGGAAATGGAGAAGCAACATTGACAGTAAGTGGAAAAAACAGTTTTATAAATATTGTTTGAGATACTAGACCAAAGACAATTTTCATTATACTATGTTGATTGTGAATGTATTGGAAATAGTATGACACTACTAGCTACTTTGTTATTTTCAGAGCCCTGTACTTGTAATTGCAAGAAGAAAATTCAGACACAGAGACAGGTACATTACAGGCATGTTTTGCAATATTAAAGCCACTATGTGTTGACTACTAACTCTTGAGGTAAGAGCCTACGGTCTCAGAACAAGGACAACTACCTACTGTAGTACACTGATTTATTTGCAGCCTTCAATATTTCAATTCAATTTTATTTATATAGCGCCAAATCACAACAACAGTTATCTCAGAGTGCTTTAGTTTAATAGTGCAAACAAACCAACATTTCAACACTACTGGGTGTTCATCTGAGTCAAAGATACGAGACAAACACATATATAGTCAATTTAGTATAGGTGGACAATATCCACTAGATAATTGATTGACCAGGATTTTATCTATAGGGTAGTGGATCCAAGGATAGAAGTTTCCAATTGCAGTGGTGTTGGGAAGGTCAATTTTGACATTTAGATTTTATAATAAATTACATTGAGAATATGAATGCATATTAAACGAGACGTGATACTTTAAATTTATATTTGGCCCTCTTTGAAGCCCTGATGGTTCCTCACAGCTTTAAAATGCACTTTTGTCTATGTGACAGATGGTGTCGATGTATTACTCTCTGCCTAATGAAAAGGAGACTGACTGTCAGAAGTTTAATTTGTCTGTGCAGCTCATCCCAGGTAATTTGGTGCCTCTCCCAGCAAACACTGAGACAATAAATGACAATCAAGACGTCCCTTTATGGTTCAAAAATAGTTCCTCAAACAGCTGGACATCCATCGACTTTCACAGCAATTTTCAAATGAATTGTCAATCAAATGTTGTATTTAAAAAATGTCACTGTCTGACCAGTGTTTGCTGGTCTCTTTGTCTTTTATTGTTTGTGTTTATTTTGGTTATTGTGGTTGTCGTCTTTGTTTTGTTGTTATTTGCTTGTTGTCATATATTATGCCATATATTGTTTTTAGGAAAAACATTTAATAAAATATAAATAAATAAATAAATTAAAGCAGTGTTTCGACCAAAATTACCCGTGACTTTTTACTTTTTTTAGTTCCTTTGGTCGAATCGCAGCTTGCATACCCATCTAATTTTTTGCTTGTCTGAATGCAGAGAGAGTGGATGAGGTTGAGAAGATATACAAACTGAGAATCTTGGTTTTGTAAGTACAATCAAGAATACTGTGTTAAAGTAACATGGTCACTTCTATTATTTCCTTTCTCCCCTCTTTATTTTTGATTCATTCTTATATTTCTGTTGTTCTTAATTTTAATTGTACTACCCTTTGTGCCCTGAAATCAGCTGAGGTTAGTAATTGTTGCATACTCATCAACGCATTAATTAATTAATTAACGCCAACAATTATTATTATTTACAATTACAATTTACAATTATTACAATCTCAGGGCGGAGCTTGATTCGATTGCCAATCTCAGTCGAAGCTTCGCAGCAAAATAAGGATCATTTTAGCCATTTTAGCCATATGAGGGTGCTCAATGTCTGCTTTTAAATAGAACTACCATTTTTTCCCAATAAGTTAATATACAGCCTATTACAACACACTTTTCAACGTTTAATGCTGTAAATTACAGAAGCCCTAAGTGGCCATCTATTCAAATCTTTTTTTACTCTGTTTTCCCATGATAACGGGATAATTATATCATGATCACGTGACAACTGTTTTTTTGTTGTGATAATGGGATAGTTTTGATGTGAATAACGAGCCATAGCTGAATACAGGGGTCAGCAGGTGTGTTTCTTATAATAATTTCATAGCTTTGAGCAGTGTCACTAGAGGCTTGCAGCCCAAGGATTTTAGGTTTGACCCCCGCTCTCAGCAAAATTTTGTTTTAATTCTTCTTTGTGTGTCTCATTCTCTTCCACAAAGTTCTTATAAAAAGATTGAGGGGAATCCAATCACACATTTCCTGACGGCTATTTCAAAGGTTCTGAAATAGCTGCAGGAAATGTGTAGTTAAATGGATTTGTCTGAATGAGAAGCGGATAGGCGTAGCGTGTATGTGTGCAACAGCATAAGAGGAATTCTGAAGAGACTGGTGTTGTGCCAAGTTGTCTTCATGTAGGACTTTGGGATAATTTATCACCGCTGATGAACCACACAAAGAACATTTTATCGTTTTTAAATAGCCAGCTACTTGATATAGACCCGCAAGGAACCGCGATGTACATGCAGCTGTTGATGGCACGACATACATAAGTGTTTAATGCTCAAAATTTTCATATAATTCAGCACTTAAGATGTACAAATAGCTTTGGTTTTATATTTGTTTTGATTGCATTAATGTTTAAGTTGATATTTACAAGAAATATTTTATTATTGTGTAAAGGGAATACTGCTGATGAAAAGCAACTTATTTGTTTAAAGTGTTTGCAAACCACATGTTATTGCACTTTTGTGTACATAGCAGTACATTTAAATTAAAAGTGCACAATACACTACTTTAGAATTCATTATTCAATTTTGCACATAATAATGCGATTAATTGCAGAAAATCATACAATTATTGGTGATTACATTTTTTTTAATCATTGCCCATCACTTATTAAAAGCTTTGTAAAGGTTGATGTTTATGATAATGGCCTTTGCTTGTTCTCACGCATCATTTATTTGCAATTATTCAATCCATTCTGTGTACAGGTACAAGGACGCAGAGCGTGATGCAACCATGTCAGTCTTGGATATTGGCTTGCTAACTGGCTTCACAGTCAATACAAATGACCTGGACTTAGTAAGAACTTATATCCACACGAACATGTTTCATTTGTACTAACCAGTACCACTGACATTTTGATGTTTCTGTTGTGTCTTTAAGCATGTATTACTCATACTGTGGGGACATAAATCTTGGGGACTCTTCTTCATTTTGTGGAGAAGTCCCAATAAGATAAATCATAATCTTTTTAGAGTGAAGAAGCTTGTGTTAAGGTAGGTTTTGTCACGAATGCTGAGTGACTGCAGCAGGAGTGAGCCCAAACGCGAGACAATTGTGAGCCGATATGGAGTTCAGGGTTTATTATCCAATGCGCAAACAGGCAAGTACAAAACTCATAGGAACAGGAACTGGTATATCCAAAACACAGGTAACGGGTAGGGGCAGGGCAGTTGACATACGACAATGACCGGACGAGGACTAAACAGAATCACCAAACATTTATACACAGGGACTAACAAGCAGGGCGGGAGCAACGCAGGTGACTGGAATCAGGGTTAACGAAGCAGAGAGACAAAAGGGGAAAACAGAGAGCCTGGCTGACAGGCAGATTACTGGAGGTGAACAGACATAACACAAGTACTGAATACCAAACATTTCAAAGTAAGTGGTAACAGATCAGAATAATGAAAATAACTAATCCAGATCACAACTAAACTAATAAGGAACACAGACGAAGCTAATACTTGAACAGAACTCAGGGCAGACATGGGCAAAACACAGAAGTACACAGACCAGGAGTAACCACTTAAGACATGAACTAAGGTACAGGACTAAGAACTAAAGACACAACCTAGGAACTAAGATACGAGACAAGACAGATATGAAGCAACTTACAGATGCGGATGAATGCAATAATAAAGGCTACACAGAGACTTAAAGCCAAATGAACAAAATCAGATAATACATGAAACTGGATAATACATGCAACCAGACAAACAGAACCCAAACATGATGGTTGAGAACCGGACAAGAGAGACAGGACAGATCAGAACCACCACACCGAACAAACAGGAGACTGGATACAAGACCACAGAAAGACAGGACTGAAACCCAAAATCCAGACACAGAGAAAGCAAAATCAAAATACAGAAGGCATGGCCAAAATAATATAACACAGACAAGCTCAGGACAGGATCGTGACAGGTTTAGGTTTACGTGAAGTCTCCAGGAAATTAATGTAATGTAATTCAATGTAATCTCCTCTGAAGTCATAGAAACATGACTTTTGGTATTTATTGGGGACCTTTTCCAGTATGAACACCAACTGCGTCGGGACCAGTAGTCATCGTGTGGACCAAAATCCGGTCATAATTAGGCTCAACGTAATTTCTGAGGTGCTGATTAAGGTTAGGGGTTGGTGTAAATTGAGGTCAGGTTAAGACAGGAGGCAGTGTTGTATAAAGTACTCAATTTTCATACTTAAGTAAAAGTACAGATACCACACTAAAATGTTACTTAAAGAGGTGGTATTAATCTTTTTGGCTTTTTCCCTCTCCTTTATTGAGTTATTTATCTTTTTTGTGCATGTAATAGGTTTGCAAAGCGAAAAAGCCCACGCCAAAGGGAGTTCCCATCTCCCAAAGAAAACTCTGCTCTGAACTGCCTGAAAACAGACTGTTTGTAGTCCAGCTGTTTCACCGTGTCATCACAGGGATGAAATCTAAATACACCGGTGGAAAAAACACTGAGCTGCAAGACACCTCTCCTCTCCCTTCCCTAACACTAGCTACCCTCCAGGCGGTAGAAAAGCAGCAAAGTGATAGTAAAAGTTGCAAAAAAACATAGATAAGGGTGTCCACAAAGAATTAAAGTCAATGCAATGCCCTAACAACATGCAGAAACTTGTGTTTGTGTATGTATTAGTTGTCCAAAGGACGTGCCCGCACCATTGCAAAATATGAGATGAACACTGTCCTGTCAGAAAGAGGCTCACTCATCATCTACCTGGACAAGGTCAGACGGTCTTCCATATTTCCCTTTTTCTCTGTGGCTCCATTTCTTAAAGTCATAAGTTTTACTGCCAAGAACGTTTAAATTCTTCATGTTGGCCCAGTTATGCTTCTCATTCATATAATTAGCCTGTACACACTTTAAGAGAGCTGTCCCTCCCAAAATGTAAGAAACTTTAGGCAAATTTGTCAGTGATGAGTCTGTGGTCACCGAGTGTGCTTACAATTAAAGGTTCAGTCCACTCAAATTATGTATGTACATTTTATGGCCAGAACACTATTCCTGTGATGCACGTCTCTCCACAGGTTTCTCACACACGACCAGAGGAGATCACTTTTAGAATCCATCAGAAGATGAAAGTGGGCGTCTTGCAACCAGCTGCTGTGTCTGTCTATGAATACTATGAACGTGAGACCTCAGACAGACATATATCAACAAGTGCACATGGCTGAACACCTCAATATTTTGTCAGTGCCTTTCAAAAAACATTTATGTGAACATTTTCTAATCTGCCAAGTCTATAGTTGGTTCAGGAGCACAATACAATTTATTCATTGCTGCAAATAAAATAGTCTACTCTGAAAACAAAGTTGATAAGGATACATTTACTGTAAGACACATTTTAAAGATATTTAATGCCTGTTTGCAGATATACAGGGATCCTGTGAGCAATCAACACAAAATAGTTTTCAACTATCTGTCTTTCCTGTTGCAGAGGCACAGTGTGTGAAATTCTATCACCCAGAGAGAAATGCTGGACAGATACTGAGGCTCTGTACAAATGATGAATGCACATGTGCTGAAGGTAAAGAAGATGTCCTAAAACCTAACTTTTTTTTAAATCTGAAACTCTTGAAGGAACACGCATTAATCACACCTTGATCAGCGGTGTGTGCGGTAGCAGGGGTGGAAGTAATAAATTTCATTTTTTTGTGTACAAAAAAAATTGTGTACCTATTTATCACAAATCTATGACTTCATAATCTCAGATAATACTCCAGTTTATTAAAAAAATTATGATTATTAATAAGTCTTAATTTACTGCTCACTATTGAGTAAACCCCCTGGTATGTGTTATATAGGGAAGATTAAAGAGGTCATATTAGTCTTTTTGACTTTTTATTGGTTTTATATATATCCATCTCTGCGCCCGTGCAACTCCTAACAAAGATCTTGTAGAAGCGAGATGCATCACTCCTAAGTTAAAACAGAGCGGTCAAAACTATGCAGCAATGTGCGGTATGACAAAAATGTGGTGTTATTTTAAAATGAAACCATGTAAACCTGTTCTGGTACAACCCCTAAATAAAATTACGAACCTGAAAATGAGCATTATATGACCTCTTTAAATAAGTAAACGAGGGAGTGATTTTAAGAGTCATCAGTTGTGCATTTACTATGTGCTTAAATGTGTATTTCCAGAGAACTGTAGTATGCAGAGAAAGGGCAAAATCAGCAATGATGAGCGCACTGACAAAGCTTGTGATAACACACCGACTAAAATAGATTTTGGTAAGTGTGGGTTTCTAAGTCAGTGACATGTGAGTGTGTGTGTGTGTGTGTGTGTGTGCGAGTGCGTGTGCGTGAGATATAGACTACAGAGAGTGTTTGGGATAGCAAGTGAGTTAACAATCTGCAACTTGTCTCCTTTCAGTGTACATAGTGAGAGTGGAAGAGTGCACGCACAGTTTATCCATTGACATTTACTCTGCTCGGATAGTGGGAGTCATTAAGGAAGGTGGGTATTCATTTCTTCTTTTCTTTTTTGGCCATCTCCATCCAATGCTCCCTATGGTATTTCTAGGCAAAAAGAAAAATCCATTGCCATTAATATGTTAGATGTTTAGTGTGTGTGGTTCTGTTATAACTACAGTTAGTTACAATGCACATCAATAGAGGATGGTGGAAGTCAGCAAGGATAGTGGGCCTGACCTTTAAATCTCTACGGTAATGTTTCTTAAAGAGGCTTTAAAGTGACTAAACAATCTCCCAGACTGTTTTTCCAGAGGAGTAGAAATGTTCTTACACATTTATGCATGATTTCAGGGAGAATGTGAGTAATGAAATAATGATCCTATATGAAATCTGTTACGTAGTTAATGATGTCTTGTTTTCTCTGTGTATTTAAATTACAGAAAGTAAAGATACGGGCCTTCTGGGTGAACTATGCACTTTACTCAGTCATCCGAGCTGCAGAGAGGCTTTAGATCTGAGAACAGGCAAAACCTACCTTATCATGGGCGCATCCAAAGATTTTGACAAAGACAAACAGAGTCAAGTGTGAGTTTGTTCTGTGTGTGTGTCATGTTTGTAATATTGTCACCATTTAAACAAGTTTACATTTTCTCTTCTTTCTTTCACTGCTCTTGAGCAAATCAAGTTAGATCAGATTAGATTCAACTTTATACTTTTTTGTCATTATGCAGAGTACGGGTCCAGAGCTAATGAAATGCAGTTAGCATCAGAAGTGCAGAAATATAGTGTACAGATTAGTGCAATTATGCTGGATGGATGTCAGTTTGGATTTATAGATCAAAGCAGATAGCTTTACTAACCTTTCTGTAACCTTAATTTTTGAGACTTAATGAAATGCATCTACAAGTTTGAGAATACTTCAGGAAAATCCATTTACACCAGCTAAAATATCTCATTTTATTCCAACATGTTATAGATTTTAGTAGGGATTGTAACCATGATGTTGAAGAATTCTCTTTACCTTTGAAAAAAATACCTGGCCACATGAAGATGTAATGTGTTTTTTACTTTTTACTCCTCAGGTATCAGTATGTCCTTGGTGAGAGAACCTGGATTGAGTACTGGCCCACAGAAGCAGAGTGTCAGACTGTGGAGCACAGACCTACCTGTTTAGGCATGGAGGAGCTGTTCCTTGGATGTTCGCACTAATCAAACAAAAGAAAATAAAATGTTGGTTGTAATTGTTTTTATTTTGTGTTATTCTTATTATGTAATATGGTGATTGCAATGGCATATGGGATGTAGAAGTCAAATATTGTGGACAAGCTGTTAATTGAAATCCACCAGACTTTATGGTCTGCGTTTTTTAATAAGATCCAGCATTTGAAATTGCAGCCTCCAACAGTGGCTAAAAAGGCTGAAACACAACTCTTAGTTTCGTTAGCATGTGAAAGCGTTAGTCCTGATTAAAGAGGTAGCTGGTTTTACATGAGATTACCTTAACGTATTTGTTGAACATGCCAGTGTTTCAAATCAGATTTTAAAAAACCCTCTTAACTGCACAAAAATGCTGTAAATCGCTCAGACTGTGATTAATAACTTAGTGGACAATTGTGAGATTTGCCCATTAGCATAATGGACCCCCACCCCCAAAATCACTACATCAGGCAAAATGTCAACCAAAATTGAAAAGAACAACTTTTACTTATTGGTAAAACAGTGTACATTGTGAATGCTGTCATTACAGAATATAAGACGTCAAAGATGAGATTCTTGCTTTATTGGTGTCTCCCTTCTGTCCTATAGAGTAAGACCAGCACTCTGGCAGTGTTTTATTTTATCTGAGAGAATTTTCAAATGGAAACCTACAACTTTTTTTGTGTGTGTAGTTACTCTGTAGGTGTGAACTTAAGAGGATTGGTATTGGCTATTTACCAATTGGGTATCCTGGGCGGCAATCCCCCAGGCGGATTAGTTGGTTTGCCACCACCCCACTCTAATAATAAACAATCCAGTCACTGACAACTGTTTTGACCTTAACTGGATCAAGAAAATGTCAAATATAAAAATCAGTGCTTCATAGAGTAATATAGTCAATCAAGCTCTAAGGTGCAACTAGCTTGGTATGTATATATAGTACTACATATATTGAGCGAATCTCTTGAAATGTCAAAAGGTGTAGGAAACCAGGGCAGGCTCTAACCCTTACATTTTGAATATTAAACACTGTGGGCCAGTACATGAACTTTGTCAATTCAAGAAAATGTTGATTATTGTGTTGTTCCATTGACATTTTACTCTCAGTTCAGTTTCCTTGAGGTTAACAGGTTGAGACAGCATTGAGTGGAAGTAAAGGTGCAGGAGGAGGGAGGTAAGTGTGTTAAAGGAGAGTGCCACAGAGCAGCAGTCTCCAATAACAGCAGTTATGGGATCAGGCAGGAGGATGTGCGGGATTCATCGCGGGCTATTTGTCTTTCTGGTCTTTTCCTATTTGATTTCTCTGACTGATGGATCTCCAATGTAAGTAGACCCACCTTTCCACAGTCATCTGTGAATGTAGGTATTTTTGCGTGTTGCTCAGTAAACACAAATATTTCAATATTTGTCAACAGCAATAATGACAATATTTGTCATGAGGTCCATGACATGCTGTTGCTACATAGAGGAGTGTTTGGATAGTGTATTTCATATTGCCATTTCCAATTCTGGTTCCCATTTCACATTTATTAGTTTTTTTTGTGGATGCTGTTTGACAGACGGGTGAGAGATTTCACTTTATTATTGAGTGATTGTAAGTTTCAATGATGAGTGAAATACAGAAACACAATTTCAGTGGCTCGACCCAAACATTATTGGTCTAAGTAACAAGAAAGGGAAATTTAATGATAGGATGACTGGACATGATGATTTTATCAAATGTTAATAAGGCAGTTGAGTAAAAATTATAGTGTAAGTAACCAGTAATCAGGTATCAATTGCATTTGCAATTATTTAAAGATTTATTGATATAGGATAAGGAGTGAGGATTGAGAATAACTCAGTTTGTAGTTTTTGTTACGTAAAGTATTACAAATGATTCCAGTAAATTGGCCTAAATGTTGTTCAGTTTGCACAGTGATGTGTTACACCAGCCACAGCAAACACAGTCCAGAACAATGATGACATTTTTTGTTGATCCAGTACTGAATCTTAGTCAAGATAAACAATAGATTACTCATTATGTGCGAAGACCATGCTGGAGAACTAGATCCTCACTGAAAAAATGTTATTTTTCTAACTGGGTGAACCAAAACTTTTAACACACTCAACAAACATTGAGAAAGTATTAAATAACAAAATCAGAAATATACAGTATTTTTCAGTGTTCTTGACCACACTCTCTTTCTCTTTTCCTACTGCTCCACAGGAAGTTGATGTCTGCCCCCAATGTGTTGCATGTAGGAACACCTGAAAACATCTTTGTGGAGTGTCAAGACTGCACTGATGATAATGACATTAGGGTTGAAATCATCGTAACAAACTATCCAACCAAGACCAAAAGGCTGACATCCACATCTGTGACCCTCACCAGCGCAAAACATTTTCAAGCCTTCGGACAAATTAATGTAATGTGGAAATACTGAAATATATGTTACTGGTTTTATTTCCAGTATTTATATTTAGAAGTACTATTATTTTTAAGGCTGAATTCATCGCCTAGTCTAAATAATTATTGTTTTTATTTAGATTTTTGCATGCTTCTTACACTGCTTGTGTCTCTTCATATTGGCTTCAGATCGCTGCTGGTGACTTCAGTAAGGATCCGAACATGAAGCAGTATGTGTACCTGCAAGCTCATTTCCCTGATGTAGAACTAGAGAAACTTGTGTTAGTGTCCTTCCAGTCCAGGTACATCTACATCCAAACTGACAAGACCATCTACACTCCCAACAGCAAAGGTGAGTTCAATACCCCATGCCATGCCTTCTATTTTTGCCAAGTTGCTGGGAGCGTTATGTGTGGAGCTCTGGCATCAACTAGGCCAGGACATCCAGTAAATGGTGTATTTCAAAATGTATGGATATTAAAGACTTTGCATGGCATTCCCCAAGTCTTTAAGCCTATAATCTTTGAGACAATTGATCAGGTTGGTTAAAGCAGATGACATTACTATAAGATACAGTTTATATTAACTATTCTGTTGATATTGGTAAAAAAAAAAGTTAAATAGTCAAATAGAATATGGCACCTACTTCAACCTTCAACAGAAAAAGTTTCTTTCAGTTCATTACAGGATGTTTGCAGTGTCGCCTCGCATGGAGCCTGTGGAGAGAGATAATGAAACCCGAACTGATGCTTCTATTGCAATTGAGATTGTGGTATTGTATTTAATCTTTGCACATGAATGAATTTACTATTATAGGAGTTTTTAGATATTTTTCCCCATACTTCCATCTTTGTTTGCCACATGCCTCTAAAATACCAGAATTGGCCTAAATCTTTACAGCCACAGTTGTGCTTTGAGCTAAATGCTAATGTCAGTATGCTAACATGCTCACAAGGTTAAAATGCTGACAAGTAATGTTTAAATGTTTACCATGTTTGCCATCTGGGTTTAGTGTGTTAGCATGTTAGCTTTTGCTAATTAGCACTAACCACTGAGACCAACTGATGTGAATTTTTTCAAGTATTTGGTCATAAACCAAAGTATTGGACCAATTGAACATTTGACTCCTCACCACCTGTGGAATTCATCAAAAAAATAGGCGACAGCATTTCACTTATCAGGTCATAACTTCCATTAGCTGGTTAGCTCAGTTAGCCGTGCAGCTAACTTAGTGGTCCTATTAGCTGAGTGAGTGCAGATTCGGCACCAGATCCAGAGCCAGGCGCATGGGCAACAGAACCTGGCTCAGCAGCCCCCCAGTGAACAGATCTCAGCCTCCAAGGCCGACAGAGGCCAGTTTGACAACATGGACCACTCTGACTCTGGGTACGACAGAGACATGGCGGTAGCGTTATCTAAAAGATGTGTTTTATTTATAGTGGGTTCTAGACTTGTACTGAGCCACCTTTTATCAGTCAATCTGGTTTCACTGTCATCCCTAGATGACATGCTGCTAGCATAGCTACGACTGAAGTTTGTTTCTATGTTTGGTTTCATGTAGTCATTTGAATGCAGCCTCTACCTCAACGGGAACTGCAAGAAATATAAGAAATAGCAAAGTGTCAATCAGTGACCGACATATGGTAGAGAAAAGATAATTATTTGACAAAACATAGGTTGAAAGTAATATAGCGGTGAGGTTCATTGATAATAGTTGAACTTTTTCTTATTTTAGACCCCTGATGGCATCATTTTACCACGCGATCCAGTCTCTCTGAAATCAGGGATGCACTCTGGAGATTACAGACTTGCTGAAACTGTTAGGTAAGTATGAGCCTGAGCCATTCGTAGCGTGGTAGGCATATTCCAGTGTCTTGAATCGGATTTGAATCGCAGCCACTAGTAGCCAGTGCAGGTCGCAGAGGAACGGTGTAGCATGGGACGACTTGGGCAGGTTGAAGACAAGCTGGGCTGATGCATACTGGATGAGCTTCAGAGGTTTGATGGCACATGCAGGCATTCCAGCCAGGAGCTGGAGGAGTAGTCTATGTGCAAGATGACAAAAACCTGGACCAGAACCTGTGCTGCTTCCAAGGAACAGACATGTCCTCCTGATGCTGATCTGCAAGAGCAGGTTTTTGCAGCAATGTTGACAGCGAAAGACAGCAGCTCATCAAGCACAGTGTCACATCTGATTTCTTGCAGTCCAAACAGAGGAAACTACTTCTGAGTTCTCAGGTCATTGACGGAAGGTGCCTTCCCTGGAAGGGAAGTGTCAAGTGAGACTTGAGACTCGTCCTGCGCATCCAGCGGTTAAATGAATGAATAGGAAAGGCCATGTGCGTGAATCACAGAGTCAAGTGACTTGGTGTAAAGAGAAAAGCGCAGGGAACCCAGAACAGTACCCCAAGGTAATATAGGAGTGAGGCTACAAGGTCCAGACATATGAAGGACCAAAAAAGACAGAAGTAGAAATAAATAAATAAATAAATAAATGTAGAAATAAATTCAAATTAATAATATTTTGTAATAAAAAAATGCTATTTCTGTATTTTGTTCTGTATTTCTGTATTTATTTATGCATTTCTGTATTTATTTATGCATTTCTGTATTTATTTATGCATTTCCAGATGCTTTTATTTCTGTATTTCAACATTTATTTATATATTTATTTATTTATTTATTTACACATTTATTTATATATTTATTTATTTATACATTTATTTATTTATTTACACATTTATTTATATATTTATTTATTTATACATTTATTTATTTATTTACACATTTATTTATATATTTATTTATTTCCACATTTCCACATTTATTTATGCCTGTATTTCCACATTTCCACATTTATTTTTCCCTGCGCCTGTATGCTAATTGAGTGGGTGTCGCCAACATCAGTCTGAAGCAGGATTGGTTAGCTGGGGCCGCATTGCAAACCAGACAGAAGCAAGCGATACATCTACATGACACAAGCAACCTACACACAGTGTTGCCAACTTAGCGACTTTGTCGCTATTTTTAGCGACTTTTCAGAGCCCTTTAGCGACATTTTTTCAAAAAAGCGACTAGCGACAAATCTAGCGACTTTTTGGACAAACCTCAGCAACTTTCAAAATTCCAAATATCGCCAGTACTGCTAGTGTGAGGTCTTACTTCCCCGCTGCGTCTGTTCAGTCAGTGAGCGGCTGAGAGGAGCAGCACATTCCGTTGACTGCACGCCAGCGAACATAAACATGAATGAGCTATTTGCTACTGGGGCTCTTGCCTGCCTGTTGCTGGGGGGTCGGTGTGTCACAGTTATGGCGTCTCACTATCGCTAACAACTACATTCTTTAATAGGCTCATGCGTACACACACACATACATTCACCCACAGGCATACACAGTCTAACACATAGACACAATAAAATAACATTAAATAAAAATCGGCGTTGTCACATGTAGAATTATTCCTGATGCTTTTCTTTCAGTTACTTGTTTAAATTAATTGTTATTACTCCAGCTCTCTGGCTGTGCTGTGTTGCTTATTTATTTATTGTGCGTGACTGTTTCTTGTTTACATTTTGTATTAGTTGTCTTAATATGTTAGTTGTTTATTGCTGCTGTTCGGCTGGTTGTCCTTTACTATTATTTCTATTTTTATTGTTTGCTTGTTTGTTTTGTTTGTGTTGGTTTGTTTGTTGTTGTCTTTCTCCTCCCCAAGCCCTCCTCCCCGTTCTATTACAGGTTTCGTTGCTTTCTGCAATTGGTGTTACCCTCTGCTGTCCCCTATCGTTCCCTCTTTCCATCCCCCTTTTCTTACAGGTGTTGTCCTTCCATTGTGCTGTCTGTCTGTACCCCCCGTCCCCATGTTTGCCCCCCTGTCCGGCCCGGTGTCAAATCAATACATAATTAAATAAATAATTAAAAAAAAAAAAAAAAAGACAAAAGAGTATATTAATACTCTGTTGCTAAAGTAAAATCTGTCTGGCACAATACGGTATCCAGCTCACCATACTGTATACCAGGCTGCTGGGCAGGACAGGTTAAAAAAAAAAAACAAAAAACAAAACAAAAAAAAACTAGAACTGCAAGCAGTTGTAAGCGGGTCCAAGCCCCTGGCGTAATCCTCAGCCCCGCTGAGGGCTGCTGAGTCGTCCCGGCTTCCGCGACCCGTGTTACGCAAGGTCCTCGAAGTTAGTCTCGGACGGCCTTTCCAAACAGAGGCTGAAACGTCCAGCGCTTGAAAATGCCATCGAAACGAATGGGATGTATCGATACATTTCAGCATCGACATAACGCCATCTTTAGGCCCATTTGCACCAAATTTGTCAGATGTTATCAGGGACACAGTGGGAACATGTGAAGCAAATTTGGTATGAATGGGACTTGTGGTTACGGAGATATAAAATGTATGTAAGTGAATGGAAGTGTTTTTTCATAAATTATTAATACAGTTAGCTTTTAGCCTATTGACACCAAATTTCACACATCAGTTCCAGAAGTCATGCCGCATAAGATACCCAAGTTTGGTGTTGATCGGCCATTCCTAACCTAGGCAAATTGTGGTGTGGTTTGAAATCCAATTAATTTCAATGGGCTTTCTGATGGCATTTGAGCTTCTATTATAGCGCCACTTTTAGGCCGAATTTCACCACATTTTTCAGGTGTCATCAAGGACCCAGTGGGAACATTTGACCCAAATTTGGTATGAATCGGACTTGTGGTTACGGAGATATAAATTGCATGTAAGTTAATAGCAGTGTTTTTTCATAAATTATTTATATAGTCACCTTTGGGCCAATTGACACCAAATTTCACACAGCAGGTCCAGAAGTCATGCCGCATAAGATACCCAAGTTTAGTGTTGGTCAGCCATTCCTAACCTAGGCAAATTATGAGTGGTTTGAAATCCCATTCATTTCAATGGGCTTTCTGACGGCATTTGAGCTTCAATTACAGCGCCACCTTTAGGCCGAATTTCACCAAATTTGTCAGGGTGTCATCATGGGCCCAGTGGGAACATTTGACCCAAATTTAGTATGAATCGGACTTGTGGTTCTGGAGATATAAAATGAATGTAAGTGAATGGGGGTGTTTTTCATAAATTATTAATAGAGTCACCTTTTAGCCGATTGACACCAAATTTCACACAGCAGTTCCAGAAGTGATGCCGCATAAGATCCTGAAGTTTGGTGTTGATCGGCCATTCCTAACCTAGGCAAATAGTGGCGTGGTTTTAAATCCCATTCATTTCAATGGGACTTTTCGGCATTCCAGCTTCCATTATAGCGCCACCTTTAGGCCGAATTTCACCAAATTTGTCAGGTGTCATCAGGGACCCATGGGGAAGACTTGACCCAAATTTGGTGTCAATCGGACCTGCGGTTCTGGAGATATAAAATGAATGTAAGTCAATGGGATAATTTTTTTCGCGTTTGAACTGCAATAACAGCGCCACCTATGGGCACATTAGGATGCACGTTGGTGTGTGAGGTCAGGGGACCATGCTGAACAATTTGGCACAAAGTTCACGTCAATGCGACTTGTGGTTATACCAGAACTAATTTTTCGCGTTAAACAGCGCCACCTAGAGGCTAGTTGCACCACATTTTGCACAGGCCTTCGGGGGGGCTTCCCACATAAGTCCTCCGAGTTTGGTGTCGATCGGCCATTCCAAACCAAAGATATGACATCAGTTAGCATTACTAGCGTTTTGCGTGAATATTCGTTAGCTTATAGCCGGAAGAGTTTTTCGCGTATCGATCTGGGGAGCACAAGCCAGTATGATGTGTGTCCAGAGATGGTCCATGCCAAATTTGGTGTCGATCGGACTTGCGGTTTCGGAGGAGTTAATTCTGAGCGGCTAGTCAGTTTTCGCGATTTAGCGCAAAAACTATATAGGCGGAAATGGGCGTGGCCTATACCATGAGATGCAGCATGATCCCCCGAACGCGTGCATATAAAGTTTTTCCATATCCGCCTTCGTAGACGGGAGTTCCAAGCCCAAACGCGTTGACCTTGCTTATAGCGCCCCCTAGCAGTAGAAGTGTGCGAGTTTTCGGGCCTGAGTTACGTGCACTGAATGTGACCTACACCGCGAATTTCGCGTTTCGCAATTACGGGGTATGCTGCAGTACTGGAACTAGGCACGGAAGAATAAGAATAATAACTAGAACTGCAAGCAGTTGTAAGCGGGGTCCAAGCCCCCTGGCGTAACTCGCCCCCTGGCCCCCGCGGAGGGCGCGAGAGTCGTCCCGATTGACACCAAAATTCACACAGCAGTTCCAGAAGTCATGCCGCATAAGATCCTGAAGTTTAGTGCTGGTCAGCCATTCCTAACCTAGGCAAATTGTGGTATGGTTTGAAATCCCATTCATTTCAATGGGACTTTTTACCGCATTCCAGCTTCAATTACAGCGCCACCTTTATGGCGAATTTCACCAAACTTGTCAGGTGTAATCAGGGCCCCACGGGGAAGAATTGACCCACATTTGGTATAAATAGGAGTTGTGGTTACGGAGATATAATATGAATGGGAGTGAATGGGAGTGTTTTTTCATAAATTATTTATATAGTCACCTTTTACCCGATTGACACCAAATTTCACACAGCAGTTCCAGAAGTCATGCCGCATAAGACCCTGACGTTTGGTGTTCATCGGCCATTCCTAACCTAGGCAAATTGTGGTGTGGTTTGAAATCCCATTCATTTCAATGGGACTTTTTACCGCATTCCAGCTTCAATTACAGCGCCACCTTTAGGGCGAATTTCACCAAATTTGTCAGGTGTCATCAGGGGCGCAGGCTGAAGAATTGACTCAAATTATGTGTCAATCGGACCTGCGGTTCTGGAGATATAAAATGAATGTAAGTCAATGGGGGTGTTTTTTCATAAATTATTAATGGAGTCACCTTTTACCCGATTGACACCAAATTTCACACAGCAGTTCCAGAAGTCATGCCGCATAAGATCCTGAAGTTTGGTGTTGATCGGCTGTTCCTAACCTAGGCAAATTGTGGCCTGGTTTGAAATCCCATTCATTTCAATGGGCTTTCTGAAGGGCTTTGAGGTTCAATTATAGCGCCACCGTTTGGCCGAATTGTACCAAATTTTTGAGGTTTCATCAGGGCCCCATGGGGAAGATTTGACCCAAGTTTGGTGTCAATTGGACCTGCGGTTCTGGAGATATAAAATGAATGGGAGTGAATGGGAGTGATTTTTCATAAATTATTTATATAGTCACCTTTTAGCCAATTGACACCAAATTTCACACAGCAGTTCCAGAAGTAATGCCGCATAAGATCCTGAAGTTTGGTGTTGATCGGCCATTCCTAACCTAGGGAAATTGTGGTGTGGTTTTAAAACCCATTCATTTCAATGGGACTTTTCGGCATTCCAGCTTCCATTATAGCGCCACCTTTAGGCCCAATTTCACCAAATTTGTCAGGTTTCATCAGGGGCCCAGGGGGAACAATTGACGCGAATTTGGTGTCAATCGGACCTGCGGTTCCGGAGATATAAAATGAATGTAAGTCAATGGGATTTTTTTTTTCGCACTTAATCGGCAATAACAGCGCCACCTATGGGCACATTAGGATGCACTTTGGTGTGTGAGGTCAGGGGACAATGCTTAACAATTTGGCACAAAGTTCACGTCAATGCGACTTGCGGTTATACCAGAACTAATTTTTCGCGTTAAACAGCGCCACCTAGAGGCTAGTTGCACCAAATTTTGCACAGCCCCTCAGGGGGGCGTCCCACATAAGTCCTCCGAGTTTGGTGTCGATCGGCCATTGCAAAGCGAAGATATGACATCAGTTAGCATTAGTAGCGTTTTGCGTGAATATTCGTTAGCTTATAGCCGGAAGAGTTTTTGCGTATCGATCTGGGGAGCACAAGCCAGTATGATGTGTGTCCAGAGATGATCCATGCCAAATTTGGTGTCGATTGGACTTGCGGTTTCGGAGGAGTTAATTCTGAGCGGCTAGTCAGTTTTCGCGATGTAGCTCGAAAAAATTAATGGCGGAAATGGGCGTGGCCTATACCACGTGATTCAGCTCGATCCCCCGAACGCGTGGATATAAGGTTTTCCATATCCGCCTTAGTAGGCGGGAGTGCCAAGCTCAAACGCGAAAAAATTTGTCACAGCGCCACCTAGTGGTACACGTGTGCGAATTTTTGCGCCTGAGTTACGTGCACTGAACTTGACCTACACCGCTGAAATGTGCGTTCCTAGGAGTTACAGCGAACGCTGCAGTATCGCGAATCGTAGCGACGGAAGAAAAAAAATAATAATAATAAAAGCGAAGCGATTACAATAGGGTTCCCAGCCACTTCGTGGTATGGGAACCGCGTTACTACTACAAGCGCGGGTTCCCAGCCCAGTCGGACTTGGACCCTAATAACTAGAACTGCAAGCAGTTGTAGCGGGGTCCAAGCCCCTGGCTGAAACTTCGCCCCAGCTCAGCGAGTAGCTGAAGTCGTCCCGATTGACACCAAAATTCACACAGCAGTTCCAGAAGTCATGCCGCATAAGATCCTGAAGTTTAGTGCTGGTCAGCCATTCCTAACCTAGGCAAATTGTGGTATGGTTCTAAATCCCATTCATTTTAATGGACTTTTCAGTGGCATTTGAGCTTCAATTATAGCGCCACCGTTTGGCGAATTGTACCAAATTTTTCAGGTATCATCAGGGACCCATGGGTAACAATTGACCCAAATCTGGTGTCAATCGGACCTGCGGTTCGGAGATATAGAATGAATGTAAGTCAATGGGAGTGTTTCACGGCATTCCAGCTTCCATTATAGCGCTACCTTTTGGCCGAATTGTACCAAATTTTTCAGGTATCATCAGGGCCCCATGGGGAAGATTTGACCCAAGTTTGGTGTCAATTGGACCTGCGGTTCTGGAGATATAAAATGAATGTAAGTCAATGGGAGTGTTTACGGCATTCCAGCTTCCATTATAGCGCTACCTTTTGGCCGAATTTAACCAAATTTATCAGGTATCATCATGGGCCCATGGGGAAGATTTGACCCAAATTTGGTGTCAATCGGACCTGCGGTTCTGGAGATATAAAATGAATGTAAGTGAATGGGGGTGTTTTTTCAACAATTATTAATAGAGTCACCTTTTAGCCGATTGACACCAAATTTCACACAGCAGTTCCAGAAGTAATGCCGCATAACATACTCAAGTTTGGTGTTGATCGGCCATTCCTAACCTAGGCAAATTGTGGCGTGGTTTTAAACCCCATTCATTTCAATGGGACATTTTTGGCATTCCAGCTTCCATTACAGCGCCGCCTTTAGGCCGAATTGTACAAAACTTGTCAGGTGTCATCAGGGCCCCATGGGGAAGAATTGACCCAAATTTGGTGCCAATCGGACCTGCGGTTCCGGAGATATAAAATGAATGTAAGTCAATGGGATTTTTTTTTTCGTGTTTAATCCCCAATAACAGCGCCACCTATGGGCACATTAGGATGCACTTTAGTGTCTGAGGTCAGGGGACCATGCTGAACAATTTGGCACAAAGTTCATGTCAATGCGACTTGCGGTTATACCAGAACTAATTTTTCGCGTTAAACAGCGCCACCTAGGGGCTATTTGCACCAACTTTTGCACAGGCCCTCAGGGGGGCTTCGCACACAAGTGCTCCGAGTTTGGTGTCGATCGGCCATTCCAAACCGAAGATATGACATCAGTTAGCGTTAGTAGCGTTTTCGCGTGAATATTCATTAGCTTATAGCCGGAAGAGTTTTCGCGTATCAATCTGGGGAGCACAAGCCAGTATGATGTGTGTCCAGAGATGGCCTGTGCCAAATTTGGTGTCGATCGGACTTGCGGTTTCGGAGGAGTTAATTCTGAGCGGCTAGTCAGTTTTCGCGATTTTGCGCAAAAAAAGTTTAGGCGGAAATGGGCGTGGCCTATACCATGAGATGCAGCATGATCCCCGAACGCGTGGATATAAGGTTTTCCATATCCGCCATCGTAGGCGGGAGTTCAAGCCCAAACGCGTTGACCTTGCTTATAGCGCCCCTAGCGGTAGAAGTGTGCGTGTTTTCGGGCCTGAGTTACGTGCACTGAATGTGACCTACCCTATGAGTTTAGCGTCCCTAGCAGTTACGGGGTATGCTGCAGTAGTGGAATCAGCGACGGAAGAAAAAAATAATAATAATAATAAAGCGAGAGCGATTACAATAGGGTTCCCTGCCACTTCGTGGTATGGGAACAGCGTTACTACACAGCGGGTTCCCAGCGCCGGGCTTGGACCCTAATAACTAGAACTGCAAGCAGTTGTAGCGGGGTCCAAGCCCCTGGTAACTTCGCCCCAGCCAGCGGAGTGCGAGTCGTCGATTGACACCAAAATTCACACAGCAGTTCAGAAGTCATGCCGCAAAGATCCTGAAGTTTAGTGCTGGTCAGCCATTCCTAACCTAGGCAAATTGTGGTATGGTTTGAAATCCCATTCATTTTAATGGACTTTTTGACGGTGGCATTTGAGCTTCAATTATAGCGCCACCGTTTGGCGAGTTGTACCAAATTTTTCAGGTATCATCAGGGACCCATAGGTAACAACTGACCCAAATCTGGTGTCAATCGGGACCTGCGGTTCCGGAGATATAGAATGAATGTAAGTCAATGGGAGTGTTCACGGCATTCCAGCTTCCATTATAGCGCCACCGTTTGGCCGAATCGTACCAAATTTTTCAGGTATCATCAGGTACCCATAGGGAAGATTTGACCCAAGTTTGGTGTCAATCGGACCTGCGGTTTCGGAGATATAAAATGAATGGGAGTGAATGGGAGTGTTTTTCATAAATTATTTATATAGTCACCTTTTAGCCGATTGACACCAAATTTCACACAGCAGTTTCAGAAGTCATGTCGCATAAGATCCTGAAGTTTGGTGTTGATCGGCCATTCCTAACCTAGGCAAATTGTGGCATGGTTTGAAATCCCATTCATTTCAATGGGACATTTTGGCATTCCAGCTTCCATTACAGCGCCGACTTTTGGCGAATTGTACAAAACTTGTCAGGTGTCATCGAGGGGCCCAGGGGAACAATTGACGCGAATTTGGTGTCAATCGGACCTGCGGTTCCGGAGATATAAAATGAATGTAAGTCAATGGGATTTTTTTTCAGTGTTTAATCGGCAATAACAGCGCCACCTATAGGCACATTAGGATGCACTTTAATGTCTGAGGTCAGGGGACCATGCTGAACAATTTGGCACAAAGTTCTCGTCAATGCGACTTGTGGTTATACCAGAACTAATTTTTCAAGTTAAACAGCGCCACCTAGGGGCTATTTGCACCAAATTTTGCACAGGCCTTCGGGGGGGCGTCCCACATAAGTCCTCCGAGTTTGGTGTCGATCGGCCATTCCAAACCGAAGATATGACATCAGTTAGCATTAGTAGCGTTTTTCGTGAATATTCGTTAGCTTATAGCCGGAAGAGTTTTTCGCGTATCGATCTGGGGAGCACAAGCCAGTATGATGTGTGTCCAGAGATGGCCTGTGCCAAATTTGGTGTCGATCGGACTTGCGGTTTCGGAGGAGTTAATTCTGAGCGGTTAGTCAGTTTTCGCGATTTTGCGCGAAAAAAGTTTAGGCGGAAATGGGCGTGGCCTATACCATGAGATGCAGCATGATCCCCGAACGCGTGGATATAAGGTTTTCCATATCCGCCTTCGTAGACGGGAGTTCAAGCCCAAACGCGTTGACCTTGCTTATAGCGCCTAGCAGTAGAAGTGTGCGTGTTTTTCGGGCCTGAGTTGCGTGCACTGAATGTGACCTACCCTATGAGTTTCGCGTCCCTAGCAGTTACGGGGTATGCTGCAGTAGTGGAATCGCTCGCGGAAGAAAAAAATAATAATAACTAGAACTGCAAGCAGTTGTAAGCGGGTCCAAGCCCCTGGTAACTTCGCCCCCAGCCCAGCGGTGGCGAAGTCGTCGATTGACACCAAAATTCACACAGCAGTTCCAGAAGTCATGCCGCATAAGATCCTGAAGTTTAGTGCTGGTCAGCCATTCCTAACCTAGGCAAATTGTGGTATGGTTTGAAATCCCATTCATTTTAATGGACTTTTTAAGTGGCATTTGAGCTTCAATTATAGCGCCACCGTTTGGCGAATTGTACCAAATTTTTCAGGTATCATCAGGGACCCATAGGTAACAACTGACCCAAATCTGGTGTCAATCGGACCTGCGGTTCCGGAGATATAGAATGAATGTAAGTCAATGGGAGTGTTTACGGCATTCCAGCTTCCATTATAGCGCCACCGTTTGGCGAATCGTACCAAATTTTTCAGGTATCATCAGGGCCCCATGGGGAAGATTTGACCCAAGTTTGGTGTCAATTGGACCTGCGGTTCTGGAGATATAAAATGAATGGGAGTGAATGGGAGTGTTTTTTCATAAATTATTTATATAGTCACCTTTTAGCCGATTGACACCAAATTTCACACAGCAGTTTCAGAAGTCATGTCGCATAAGATCCTGAAGTTTGGTGTTGATCGGCCATTCCTAACCTAGGCAAATTGTGGCATGGTTTGAAATCCCATTCATTTCAATGGGACATTTTTGGCATTCCAGCTTCCATTACAGCGCCGGCTTTTGGCCGAATTGTACAAAACTTGTCAGGTGTCATCGGGGGCCCAGGGGGAACAATTGACGCGAATTTGGTGTCAATCGGACCTGCGGTTCCGGAGATATAAAATGAATGTAAGTCAATGGGATTTTTTTTTAGGTGTTTAATCGGCAATAACAGCGCCACCTATAGGCACATTAGGATGCACTTTAATGTCTGAGGTCAGGGGACCATGCTGAACAATTTGGCACAAAGTTCTCGTCAATGCGACTTGTGGTTATACCAGAACTAATTTTTCAAGTTAAACAGCGCCACCTAGGGGCTATTTGCACCAAATTTTGCACAGGCCTTCAGGGGGCGTCCCACATAAGTCCTCCGAGTTTGGTGTCGATCGGCCATTCCAAACCGAAGATATGACATCAGTTAGCATTAGTAGCGTTTTGCGTGAATATTCGTTAGCTTATAGCCGGAAGAGTTTTTCGCGTATCGATCTGGGGAGCACAAGCCAGTATGATGTGTGTCCAGAGATGGCCTGTGCCAAATTTGGTGTCGATCGGACTTGCGGTTTCGGAGGAGTTAATTCTGAGCTGGCTAGTCAGTTTTCGCGATTTTGCGCGAAAAAGTTTAGGCGGAAATGGGCGTGGCCTATACCATGAGATGCAGCATGATCCCCGAACAGCGTGGATATAAGGTTTTCCATATCCGCCTTCGTAGACGGGAGTTCAAGCCCAAACGCGTTGACCTTGCTTATAGCGCCCCTAGCAGTAGAAGTGATGCGTGTTTTCGGGCCTGAGTTACGTGCACTGAATGTGACCTACCCTATGAGTTTAGCGTCCCTAGCAGTTACAGGGTATGCTGCAGTAGTGGAATCAGCGCGCGGAAGAAAAAAATAATAATAACTAGAACTGCAAGCAGTTGTAGCGGGTCCAAGCCCCGCGTAACTTCGCCCCTAGCTGGAGGCGTGAGTCGTCGATTGACACCAAAATTCACACAGCAGTTCCAGAAGTCATGCCGCATAAGATCCTGAAGTTTAGTGCTGGTCAGCCATTCCTAACCTAGGCAAATTGTGGTATGGTTTGAAATCCCATTCATTTTAATGGACTTTTTCGTGGCATTTGAGCTTCAATTATAGCGCCACCGTTTGGCCGAATTGTACCAAATTTTTCAGGTATCATCAGGGACCCATAGGTAACAACTGACCCAAATCTGGTGTCAATCGGACCTGCGGTTCCGGAGATATAGAATGAATGTAAGTCAATGGGAGTGTTTACGGCATTCCAGCTTCCATTATAGCGCCACCGTTTGGCCGAATCGTACCAAATTTTTCAGGTATCATCAGGTACCCATAGGGAAGATTTGACCCAAGTTTGGTGTCAATCGGACCTGCGGTTTCGGAGATATAAAATGAATGGGAGTGAATGGGAGTGTTTTTTCATAAATTATTTATATAGTCACCTTTTAGCCGATTGACACCAAATTTCACACAGCAGTTTCAGAAGTCATGTCGCATAAGATCCTGAAGTTTGGTGTTGATCGGCCATTCTAACCTAGGCAAATTGTGGCATGGTTTGAAATCCCATTCATTTCAATGGGACATTTTGGCATTCCAGCTTCCATTACAGCGCCGGCTTTTGGCGAATTGTACAAAACTTGTCAGGTGTCATCAGGGGCCCAGGGGAACAATTGACGCGAATTTGGTGTCAATCGGACCTGCGGTTCCGGAGATATAAAATGAATGTAAGTCAATGGGATTTTTTTTTCGTGTTTAATCGGCAATAACAGCGCCACCTATAGGCACATTAGGATGCACTTTAATGTCTGAGGTCAGGGGACCATGCTGAACAATTTGGCACAAAGTTCTCGTCAATGCGACTTGTGGTTATACCAGAACTAATTTTTCAAGTTAAACAGCGCCACCTAGGGGCTATTTGCACCAAATTTTGCACAGGCCTTCGGGGGGGCGTCCCACATAAGTCCTCCGAGTTTGGTGTCGATCGGCCATTCCAAACCGAAGATATGACATCAGTTAGCATTAGTAGCGTTTTAGCGTGAATATTACGTTAGCTTATAGCCGGAAGAGTTTTTCGCGTATCGATCTGGGGAGCACAAGCCAGTATGATGTGTGTCCAGAGATGGCCTGTGCCAAATTTGGTGTCGATCGGACTTGCGGTTTCGGAGGAGTTAATTCTGAGCTGACTAGTCAGTTTTAGCGATTTTGCGCGAAAAAAGTTTAGGCGGAAATGGGCGTGGCCTATACCATGAGATGCAGCATGATCCCCGAACGCGTGGATATAAGGTTTTCCATATCCGCCTTCGTAGACGGGAGTTCAAGCCCAAACGCGTTGACCTTGCTTATAGCGCCCCTAGCAGTAGAAGTGTGCGTGTTTTCGGGCCTGAGTTACGTGCACTGAATGTGACCTACCCTATGAGTTTCAGCGTCCCTAGCAGTTACGGGGTATGCTGCAGTAGTGGAATCGCCGCGGAAGAAAAAAAATAATAATAACTAGAACTGCAAGCAGTTGTAGCGGGGTCCAAGCCCCTGGCGAAACTTCGCCCCAGCCCAGCGGTGCAGCTGAAGTCGTCCCGGCTCGCACCGATGCCGCGTAAAGTCCCGAGTTGGGTCTCCACGGGCCTTTCCAAACAGAGGCGAAACGTCCCGCGTTTGAAAACGGCATCGAAATGAATGGGATTTAGCGATAAATTTCAGCATCGATTACAGCGCCATCTTTAGGCCGATTTGCACCAAATTTGTCAGGTGTCATCAGGGACGCAGTGGGAACATTTGACCCAAATTTGGTATGAATCGGACTTGTGGTTGCGGAGATATAAAATGCATGTAAGTGGATGGCAGTGTATTTTCATAAATTATTAGCAGAGTCACCTTTTAGCCTACTGACACCAAATGTCACACAGCAGTTCCAGAAGTCATGCCGCATAAGATCCCCAAGTTTGGTGTTGATCGGCCATGCCTAACCTAGGGAAATTGTGGCATGGTTTGACATCCCATTCATTTCAATGGGCTTTCTGAAGGGCTTTGAGCTTCAATTATAGCGCCACCGTTTGGCCGAATTGTACCAAATTTTTCAGGTATTATCAGGGCCCCATGGGGAAGATTTGACCCAAGTTTTGTGTCAATCGGACCTGCGGTTCTGGAGATATAAAATGAATGGGAGTGAATGGGAGTGATTTTTCATAAATTATTTATATAGTCACCTTTTAGCCGATTGACACCAAATTTCACACAGCAGTTCCAGAAGTCATGCCGCATAAGATCCTGAAGTTTGGTGTTGATCGGCCAATCCTAACCTAGGGAAATTGTGGTGTGGTTTTAAAACCCATTCATTTCAATGGGACTTTTTCGGCATTCCAGCTTCCATTATAGCGCCACCTTTTGGCCAAATATCACAAAATTTGTCAGGTGTCATCACGGGCCCAGGGGGAACAATTGACGCGAATTTGGTGTCAATCGGACCTGCGGTTCCGGAGATATAAAATGAATGTAAGTCAATGGGATTTTTTTTTCCGTGTTTAATCGGCAATAACAGCGCCACCTATAGGCACATTAGGATGCACTTTGGTGCATAAGGTCAGGGGACCATGCTGAACAATTTGGCACAAAGTTCTCGTCAATGCGACTTGCGGTTATACCAGAACTAATTTTTCACGTTAAACAGCGCCACCTAGGGGCTATTTGCACCAAATTTCGCACAGCCCCCCAGAGGGGCGTCCCACATAAGTCCTCCGAGTTTGGTGTCGATTGGCCATTCCAAACCGAAGATATGACATCAGTTAGCATTAGTAGCGTTTTGCGTGAATATTCGTTAGCTTATAGCCGGAAGAGTTTTTCGCGAATCGATCTGGGGAGCACAAGCCAGTATGATGTGTGTCCAGAGATGGTCCACGCCAAATTTGGTGTCGATCGGACTTGCGGTTTCGGAGGAGTTAATTCTGAGCGGCTAGTCAGTTTTCGCGATTTTGCACGAAAAAAGTTTAGGCGGAAATGGGCGTGGCCTATACCATGAGATGCAGCATGATCCCCCGAACGCGTGGATATAAGGTTTTCCATATCCGCCTTCGTAGACGGGAGTTCCAAGCCCAAACGCGTTGACCTTGCTTATAGCGCCCCCTAGCAGTAGAAGTGTGCGTGTTTTCGGGCCTGAGTTACGTGCACTGAATGTGACCTACCCTATGAGTTTCAGCGTCCCTAGCAGTTACGGGGTATGCTGCAGTAGTGGAATCGCGCGACGGAAGAAAAAAAATAATAATAATAATAAAAACGAGAACGATTACAATAGGGTTCCCTGCCACTTCGTGGTATGGGAACCGCGTTGCCTTGCAAACGCGGGTTCCCAGCCCACTTCGGGCTTGGACCCCTAACTAGAACTGCAAGCAGTTGTAAGCGGGGTCCAAGCCCCTGGCTGAAACTTCGCCCCTACGCCGAGGGCTAGTGAAGTCGATCCGGCTCGCACCGATGTCGCTAAGGTCCCCGAGTTAGGTCTCGACGGGCCTTTCCAAACAGAGGCTAAACGTCCAGCGTTTGAAAATGCCATCGAAGCGAATGGGATTTATCGATACATTTCAGCATCGATTACAGCGCCATCTTTGTGCCCATTTGCACCAAATTTGTCAGATGTTATCAGGGACACAGTGGGAACATGTGAAGCAAATTTGGTATGAATGGGACTTAGTGGTTACGGAGATATAAAATGTATGTAAGTGAATGGGGTGTTTTTTCATAAATTATTAATACAGTCAGCTTTTAGCCTATTGACACCAAATTTCACACAGCAGGTCCAGAAGTCATGCCGCATAAGATACCCAAGTTTAGTGTTGGTCAGTCATTCCTAACCTAGGCAAATTATGGCGTGGTTTGAAATCCCATTCATTTCAATGGGCTTTCTGACGGCATTTGAGCTTCAATTACAGCGCCACCTTTAGGCTGAATTTCACCAAATTTGTCAGGTGTCATCATGGTCCCATGGGGAAGATTTGACCCAAATATGGTGTCAATTGGACCTGTGGTTCTGGAGATATAAAATGAATGTAAGTGAATGGGGGTGTTTTTTCAACAATTATTAATAGAGTCACCTTTTAGCCGATTGACACCAAATTTCACACAGCAGTTCCAGAAGTCATGCCGCATAACATACTCAAGTTTGGTGTTGATCGGCCATTCCTAACATAGGCAAATTGTGGCATGGTTTTAGACCCCATTCATTTCAATGGGACTTTTTCGGCATTCCAGCTTCCATTATAGCGCCACCTTTTGGCCAAATATCACCAAATTTGTCAGGTGTCATCAGGGCCCCATGGGGAAGATTTGACCCGAATTTGGTGTCAATCGGACCTGCGGTTCCGGAGATATAAAATGAATGTAAGTCAATGGGATGAATTTTTTCGTGTTTAATCGCCAATAACAGCGCCACCTATGGGCACATTAGGATGCACTTTGGTACATGAGGTCAGGGGACCATCCTGAACAATTTGGCACAAAGTTCACGTCAATGCGACTTGCGGTTATACCAGAACTAATTTTTCGCGTTAAACAGCGCCACCTAGGGGCTATTTGCACCAGATTTTGCACAGCCCTCCAGGGGGCGTCGCACATAAGTGCTCGAGTTTGGTGTCGATCGGCCATTCCAACGCGAAGATATGACATCAGTTAGCATTAGTAGCGTTTTGCGTGAATATTCGTTAGCTTATAGCCAGAAGATTTTTTCGCGTATCGATCTGGGGAGCACAAGCCAGTATGATGTGTGTCCAGAGATGGTCTGTGCCAAATTTGGTGTCGATCGGACTTGCGGTTTTGGAGGAGTTAATTCTGAGCGGCTAGTCAGTTTTGCGATGTAGCTCGAAAAAAAGTTTAGGCGGAAATGGGCGTGGCCTATACCACGTGATTCAGCAGGATCCCCGAACGCGTGCATATAAGGTTTTCCATATCCGCCTTCGTAGACGGGAGTTCCAAGCCTAAACGCGTTGACCTTGCTTATAGCGCCCCCTAGCAGTAGAAGTGTGCGAGTTTTCGGGCCTGAGTTACGTGCACTGAATGTGACCTACACCGCGAATTTCGCGTTTCTCGCAATTACGGGGTATGCTGCAGTACTGGAACTAGGCACGGAAGAATAAGAATAATAATAATAATAATAATAAAAATCCTAACGAAAACAATAGGGTTCCATGCCACTTCGTGGTATGGCACCCGCGATACTTGTCAATGCGGGTTCCATGCCCACCGGGCTTGGACCCCTAACTAGAACTGCAAGCAGTTGTAGCGGGGTCCAAGCCCCTGGCTGAAACTTCGCCCCAGCCCGCTGAGGGCTCGAGTCGTCCCGATTGACACCACAATTCACACAGCAGTTCCAGAAGTCATGCCGCATAAGATACCCAAGTTTAGTGCTGGTCAGCCATTCCTAACCTAGGCAAATTGTGGCGTGGTTTGAAATCCCATTCATTTCAATGGGACTTTTTACAGCATTCCAGCTTCAATTACAGCTGCACCTTTAGGCCAAATTTCACCAAATTGGTCAGGTATCATCTTGGGCCCATGGGGAAGATTTGACCCACATTTGGTGTCAATTGGACCTTTGGTACCGGAGATATAAAACGCATGTAAGTGAATGGGAGTGTTTTTCATAAATTATTAATATATTCACCTTTTAGCGATTGACACCAAATTTCACACAGCAGTTCCAGAAGTCATGCCGCATAAGATCCTGAAGTTTGGTGTTGATCGGCCATTCCTAACCTAGGCAAATTGTGGTGTGGTTTGAAGTCCCATTCATTTCAATGGGCTTTCTGAAGGGCTTTCAGCTTCAATTATAGCGCCACCGTTTGGCCGAATTGTACCAAATTTTTCAGGTATCATCAGGGCCCCATGGGGAAGATTTGACCCAAGTTTGGTGTCAATTGGACCTGCGGTTCTGGAGATATAAAATGAATGGGAGTGAATGGGAGTGTTTTTCATAAATTATTAATATATTCACCTTTTAGCCGATTGACACCAAATTTCACACAGCTGCTCCAGAAGTCATGCCGCATAAGATCCTGAAGTTTGGTGTTGATCGGCCATTCCTAACCTAGGCAAATTGTAGCGTGGTTTTAAACCCCATTCATTTCAATGGGACATTTTTGGCATTCCAGCTTCCATTACAGCGCCGCCTTTAGGCCGAATTGTACAAAACTTGTCAGGTGTCATCAGGGCCCCATGGGGAAGAATTGACCCAAATTTGGTGCCAATCGGACCTGCGGTTCTGGAGATATAAAATGAATGTAAGTCAATGGGATTTTTTTTTTCGTGTTTAATCGCCAATAACAGCGCCACCTATGGGCACATTAGGATGCACTTTGGTGCATAAGGTCAGGGGACCATGCTGAACAATTTGGCACAAAGTTCTCGTCAATGCGACTTGCGGTTATACCAGAACTAATTTTTCACGTTAAACAGCGCCACCTAGGGGCTATTTGCACCAAATTTCGCACAGCCCCCCAGGGGGGCGTCCCACATAAGTCCTCCGAGTTTGGTGTCGATTGGCCATTCCAAACCGAAGATATGACATCAGTTAGCATTAGTAGCGTTTTGCGTGAATATTCGTTAGCTTATAGCCGGAAGAGTTTTTCGCGTATCGATCTGGGGAGCACAAGCCAGTATGATGTGTGTCCAGAGATGGTCCATGCCAAATTTGGTGTCGATCGGACTTGCGGTTTCGGAGGAGTTAATTCTGAGCGGCTAGTCAGTTTTCGCGATTTTGCGCAAAAACTATACAGGCGGAAATGGGCGTGGCCTATACCAAGAGATTCAGCATGATCCCCCGAACGCGTGGATATAAAGTTTTTCCATATCCGCCTTCGTAGTCGGGAGTTCCAAGCCCAAACGCGTTGACCTTGCTTATAGCGCCCCCCTAGCAGTAGAAGTGTGCGAGTTTTCGGGCCTGAGGTACGTGCACTGAATGTGACCTACACCGCGAATTTCGCGTTCCTAGCAGTTACGGGGTATGCTGCAGTAGTGGAAATGCGCACGGAAGAATAAAAATAAAAATAAAAATAATAAAAATCCTAACGATTACAATAGGGTTCCATGCCACTTCGTGGTATGGCCCCCGCGATGCCTTGCAATCGCGGGTTCCATGCCCACTTCGGGCTTGGACCCCTAACTAGAACTGCGAGCAGTTGTAAGCGGGGTCCAAGCCACCTGTCGCCAGTCGCCCCAGCCCAGCTGAGGGCGCGAGTCGATCAGTCGCCCGCCCGGCGTCCGCGTAATGTCCCCGAGCGAGGTGTCGACGGGCCGCTCGAACCGGTAGAAATCGCGCGTGTTTGAAAATGGCATTGAAGCGAATGGGCTTAGCGACGGCGTTTGAGCTTCGATACGGCGCCGCCTTTTGGCGAATCGCACCAAATTGCTCAGCTGTCATCGGGGCCCCTCGGTGAAGAAGTGACCCAAATTTGGTGTCGATCGGAGCTCGCGGTAGTGGAGATATAAAATGCATGTAAGTCAATGGGAGTTATTTGATTTATGATGAAGAGCGCCACCGTTTGGCCGATTGACACCAAATTTGACACAGGCCTTCGGAAGTCAAGCCGCATAAGGTCCCCAAGTTTGGTGTTGATCGGGCATTCTAAACCTTGTTAAAATGTGTGCTGGTTTGAAATCCCATTCATTTCAATGGGGCTTCTGGACGGCATTTGAGCTTCGATTACAGCGCCGCCTTTGGCCGAACTGCACCAAATTGTTATGGTATCATCAGGGCACCATGGGGAACAAATGACCCAAATTTGGTGTCAATCGGACCGGCGGTTCTGGAGATATAAAATGCATGTATGTGAATGGGAGTTTTTTTGATATATGATGAAGAGCGCCACCGTTTGGCCGATTGACACCAAATTTTACACAGGACTTCGGGAAGTCCAGCCGCATAAGGTCCTCAAGTTTGGTGTTGATCGGGCATTCCAAACCTTATGAAAATGTGTGCTGGTTTGAAATCCCATTCATTTCAATGGGGCTTCTGACCGGTTTGAGCTTCGATTACAGCGCCACCGTTTGGCCGATCTGCACCAAATTTTTGTGGTGTCATCAGGGCCCCATGGGTAACAATTGACCCAAATTTGGTGTCAATCGGAGCTGCGGTTCTGGAGATATAAAATGAATGTAAGTCAATGGGAAAAATTTTTTCGTGTTTAAGCTGCAATAACAGCGCCACCTATGGGCACATTAGGGTCCCCTTTGGTGCCTGGCATCAGGGGATCATGCTAAACAATTCGGCACTGGATTCATGTCAATGTGAGTTGTGGTTATGGAGGAACAAATTTTCTGGATTAAAGAGCGCCACCTAGGGGCTAGCTGCACCAGATTTTGCACAGGCCCTCAGGGGCCCATCCCAACTTAGTGGTCCAAGTTTGATGTCGATCGGCCATTCCAAACTGAAGTTATGACCTCACTTCCTGTTAGTAGCGTTTTTCGCAAACGTTTGTTAGAGTATAATTGCGCCATTTTATGTAGGATCAAAATTTCCTCAACAAACTTTGTAGAGCTTGGTCCAGAGATTATCCGTGCCAAGTTTCATTCGATCAGACTTGCGGCTTGGGAGGAGTACGTTCCAGGCGGTTTTGAGTTTTCGCGATGTAGCTCGAGAAAAGTTTAGGCGGAAATGGGCGTGGCCTATACCAGGAGATTCAGCTCGATCCCCGAACGCGTGGATATAAGGTTTTGATATATGCCTTCGTATATGAGAGGTCCAAGCCCAAACGCGTTGACCTTGCTTACAGCGCCCCTAGCGATAGAAGTGTGCGAGTTTTGGGGCTGAGTTACGTGCAGTGAATGTGACGCTACCCTGTGAGTTTCGCGTTTCTAGGAGTTACAGCGACCGCTGCAGTATGCGTTTTTGGCGGAAGAATAATAATAATAATAATAAAAGCGAGAACGATTACAATAGGGTTCCATGCCACCGTGGTATGGCCCCGCTGATGCCTTGCAATCGCGGGTTCCATGCCCACTCGGGCTTGGACCCTAATAATAAAAGCGAGAACGATTACAATAGGGTTCCCTGCCACTTCGTGGTATGGGAACAGCGTTACCTAAAGCGGGTTCCCAGCCCACCGGACTTGGACCCCTAATAATAAAAGCGAGAACGATTACAATAGGGTTCCCTGCCACCGTGGTATGGGAACAGCGTTACTCTGCAAGCGGGTTCCCAGCCACCGGGCTTGGACCCCTAACTAGAACTGCAAGCAGTTGTAGCGGGGTCCAAGCCCCTGGCGTAACTTCGCCCTCGCCCGCTGAGTGGCGTGGAGTCGTTCGGGCCCTGCACCTGCACTGCGCAAGGTCCCCGAGTTTAATCTCCGTAAATTGCATGTAAGTGACCTCGTGCTGCAGGAGGTCCCCGAGTCAGGTCTCGAGGGGCCATTTCAAACAATAAAAAATAAAATAATAACTGTTAAGTTGTGAGGGAGAATTAAACATTTGTAAGACTATTGGTGACCTGTAATTTTAAATGTCCTTTGCATTTTTTCCAGTGTAATGTACTTAGCATATTATGTTATGTTAGTTAAGTAGATTAAATATTTTGAATGCAGCCTGTTGTTGTCATTAGTTATGTAGGCACACTTATGTTTTAAGAGCCGGAGGCTGCCGCTTAGTGAAAGCTGGCGAAGCATTAATGAGAGTTCTGCACTGTTTGAACCTGTGTGAAGGAAAAATAAAAGTGAAACTAAGTCCCAAGACAGGTGATATGAGCCTGTGCAAGTTTGAGGACTGATGATAGTATCTGGTCCCGTCACCTCCCATCACTCTGTGTTCAGATAAATGGTGGACTGGCAGGACAAAGCAGGACACCAGTCCTTCCTGCAGCACCAGAGAAAGGCCCTGTTGGATGGCAATTTTGCTTTGTAACAGTTTGCTTTTATCCATCAGCATCTCTGAAGCATGTGCCTTAACATCTTATTGGTTTATTGTTTCAGATTGTGTTAATAAAACTGCCCCAACCCTGATCTTGAAATTGTCATGTTTGATAAATCACCTTTCAAGTTGAAACGCATGTATTCTGTAATGAAATGGTCTGTAAAAAGTAAATGTCCTGGGTTGAAATGACAAATGATATCATGGTTCCTAAACTTGCTTATTTGCTTGTAGTGCTATGCTAACCTTTCTTCTAAGGAGGACAGGAGTCCAATAATGTTCAAATAGCACAGAATTCATTTCTAACAATGTATTATACATAATGTGAGCTCCTTGTGTGGAATGATTGTTTTATAATGTGAAGACTCTTGGATCTGAATGCTTGAGATGGGCCTACAACTGTTGTAGCTTTTTAAGGAAATCTCCATCTGTCCACAGCAGAGGCTTTGACCACAATCTTGAGGAGGAAGTATAGTTGAAATGACTCTCGGTATAATATAACCTAAACATTATTTACAGTAGGTATTCTTTACTAATTCACAGTGCTTCTAAATCATTTTTGGGCATATGTGAGTGAAAGAGTTGCACTGTAGAGCCCTGCTTCACTGTATTATTGTACATACTAGCCTGCTGAATATGATATGTATTAAGAGTTAAGTTTCCATTATCGTTATGTACAAAAACAGAGCCATAATTAAAAGGTGTTGTTATCATAAATTGTGAATTAAATATTTGAAAGTGCCAACAGGGCTTTTCTGTGGTGCTGCCGGAAGAAGTGTTGTTCTGCTTAGTCCTGACAGTCCAGCATTTATCTGAACAGAGAGTGATGGTAGGCTGCACAGGCTCACATTCTCTAGGTACTGTGGAAACTCCTAAAAGTAAAGATGTTATTAATACAAACGACATATGTGAAATATAGTGTATTAGTACAGAGGTGACATCACAAACATATACATGTCCAGTAATTGTATTATATGGAGTAGTTGTATTTTGTAGGCTTGAAATGTCTGGCTTGAATAGATTTGTAGGTGAATACTTACATTTGACGCTCTAATATGTACACAATACGCTACATTTTGAGATGTGTTGATGGCATTTAAAATGTACTGTAGCATGTGGAAGGACATATGAGGCATTGTCCATGTTTTGTATGTGTAGATGTTTTGAAAAAGTAGATGTAGTTTGTAAAATATGTGTAAGCGGATGGGATAAAGTGTAATGTTATGAAATAGTAAGTGACAATCATTGTTAAGTCTCCCATCTCCCCAGTGTGTGTTTTTTCTGTCTTTTGCTGTTTCTGTGTTTGTCTGTGTGTCAATTCTATTGAATGTACTGTGTTGGCATGACTATAAAACAACATAGCCAAAGTATTATACATATTATGTGAAGTAACAAAAGCATCTGTGTTAAAGAAAAGAAATATATATATCAGAAAAAAAAGGAAAGATGAAATGATTAATATCATTACATCATATGTAATGATATTAATATGCCGACAAAGTATAGTATATGAAGAAAAAAAGTAAAATAAAAGAATCAGTAATATACGAAACAATCCAAATAATAAGAATTTTTAAATATGTATAATGATGTCTTAGTCATAGGATCCAGTGGTTGTTTTGACGTCATGGCATGTGGAGACACATTTAGCAGCAGTTATTTGACATTTAGGCATTTTTCCCAATGAATAGGGCAGTTTGTGTGTGTCTGATAGGAATTTGAATTTCTCGTATATTTAGGAAAAGTTTGCAAAGTGTTGTTGGGTTAGTGTTTCATAGTTGGTGCATGAGGTTTGAAATTGCAGGTCTGTCCCTATCTGTCCTTTGTGTCTGCCTTTCCTGTGTCACAATGGGAGCATAATCCGTCCTCCTGTAGTTGGCAGCTCTGTCTGTGGCGACCTGTTCTACAGCCAGGCTGTGTTCACTCAGTCTGTATTTTGTGAACATGTTTGTTAGTTTAGGACATTTTATTGTAGTCAGGTATTTGTCATTGTGAATTGTCTTATTAGGGTTGTTGTCAAAATTCTATGTAGTGTTTTAATATGCTGTCTGTGTTTGTGTATGTGTCCCTCACTGTTAACTGGTGGAGGCAGATGCCCCCCACCCTGAGCCATGGTTCTGCTTGATGTTTCTGCCTGTTAAAAGGAAGTTTGTCCTTGCCTGCATTGGTTAGTGCTGCTTTTGGTGGGAATAGTTGAGCTTCTGTAACAAACTTGAGAGTACGGGTCTCACCTGTTCTTTGTGAAAAGCCATGTGAGATAACCGTAGTTGTGATTTGGATTATAGAAATAACATAGAATGGAATACAATTGTTTGTTGAGTAAGTCCTGTCCTCATCATCCTGTACACACAACAGAGAAAGTGGGAAATTGACATTCCATAAACGTGGGCAATGGAGCCCTGTATTTACATACAGAACGAGCACTGAATGTGTCCAGTCCAGTGAGAAAGAGAAGGCATCTTAAGCAAGTGTTGCTTTCAGTGTAAGAACAACTTGGTGTTTTGTTATTGAAGTCACACCAAATTGCTGTTGGTGCGAGACACACAGCCAGGAGCTGTACACACACATATATATATATATGTAAAATTATTGCTGAACATTTACATTGGCTTTATTTTGTAGAGAAAGATATCTAAAGATCAGAATGTGGTTTTACTGTAAAACTGCAAGGTGAGTGTAAAGGCAGAAAAGTGCAATTTTAGCACAATTGAGCAAGTGAAAAAGCGACATTCCAGAAACATGGCCAATGGCCCCTTGTATTTACATGCATAACAAGCACTGAATGTGTGTTACCACTGACAAAGAGAAGGCACGTTAAGCAACCTTACGTTTTAGTCTAAGAGGAACTTGCTCTTTTGTTATTGAAGTTACACCAAATTGCCTAGACACACAGCCAGGACGTGGTTCTTTGTCTTGCCATTGAGAGCAATACACTTTCAGAAGTTGTTGTGTAAACATGTGACATTGACATGCGATGAAGTGCAGATTGAAGAAATAGTCTATTCAGTGGGAGCAATTAACAGCAACCCAGAGTTACCATTGTATTTGTGTCTTTCCTTCCCTAATGGAGTTGGTTTAGAGTAATTACACTTGCTAACCTACATTGGTGCAATTTGAAGTCGCTTGTACCAAACTATCCATTTCAGCACATTTGTCTGTGTCATAAAAAACCCACATTGAAATGACAATAATAGCAAATGTCCTGCATCTGTGTATAGATGTATATATATCTATATATATCTCTCTCTCTCTCTATATATATATATATATATATATATATATATATACATATATATACACATACACATGTGTATATATATGTATATATATCACACACACACATATATATATATATATATATATATATATATATATATATATATATATATATATATAAAAGTTGTGCAGAACATTGAAATTGCTTTATGTTGTACAGATAGATGGGCAGTTTTCAGAATGTGTTTTACAAAGAAACTGCAAGCTGAGTGTACAGGAAGAAAAGTGCTTATATTTGAGCAGAATTGGGTCAAGGGGATGTTAAATCAATTACAAACTGTGGTGGTTGGCTCTGAGGTACCAGTATTAACTGTGGAAATAACTGAAACAAAGTGTATTGGTGCAGTGATTGTGACAGACATTGTATTGTGTGTGTTTTCACAAGTGAATGACATATTATTTTTTAGAAGTAACAGTCAATAAAAAGTAAACATGTTAACAAGTGTCTTCCATTTCTTCTCAGTGTCTCTGGTACATTTCCAGACAAAGACAAATACATTGTGTCAATATCTGTACTGTTGTGAAGGTGGTGGCCTTTAAAGCGTGGGAGTGCGTTTAGTCATTTATAATGAGTGTATTTATTAATATGTGAATGTATTGGAATGTAGATATTTTTTGGAATGTGGATGTATGGAGACAAATATTGTAAAAAAATTCACTCCCAATAAAAGGAAAGATTGGCAAAAGATTGACATTTGCCAGGTATATTATAAAAGCAGGCGTCCTAATTGTTGTGTATCAGTCCAGTTTGTTTTCATGATATTGACAGTTCCAGTTGTGTTCCAGGTGTATGACAACATATTCAGGTGCATTATAATCTACCTTATGATGGATTGAATGGTTTGCCTTAAAATATATGAATTTTTTACCATGCGACACTAAAATATATCATATTTTTTAGACAGCCAGGACCTGATTCTTTGTCTTGCCATTGAGAGCAATACACTTTCAGAAGTAGTTGGTAAATCAAATACAAACCAAAATCTGAATGATATGTTATTGCTTGCACATAAATTGTAGTGAATGACAACTGTCTGCACAATGACAATCTTTGTGAGAATGTGGTTTTACTGTGAAACCGCAAGCTGAGTGTACAGGAAGAAATGTGCTATACTTAGTACAATTGGTTGAAGGGGTTGGTAAATCAATTACAAACCGTGGTGGTTGCCTCTGAGGTACCAGTGTTAACTGTGGAAAAATAAATAAATAAATAAAAAACAAATAAAAAAAAAAATATATATATATATATATGTATATATATATATATATGTATATGTTTGGTGTGACATATATGATTGGCTGGAACCTTATCTCCAATCTGTCTGTAATTTCACTAGAGATAGCATCACATTTGGAATTATAATGAATGACAAAAACTATGAACTGCTTTTAAACACTGTCATTATCTTAGGTAAATTTTTAATCCAGAAATGTAAATGTTGAAAAACACAGCCTCTTTTACTGTCTTCAAGACAGAATTTGCATTATAGTACAAGTCCCTGTTGTTCATGAAGAAGAATACAGGAAAATAAGTTCTTGATTTTATTGATGGCTTAAAGTTATGTGAAGCCCCATAACTATTTCTGTACTGTTTCTTTATCCTGTTATTTTTTGTATTTTATTTGTATGTTTATGTACATATTTTCTTTTCTTTTAATTTATTTTCCTATTCTTAAAACGTATGTACTCCGTTTCGTCTTAGCACTGATATTTGTTGATCTCTGTCTATGCCAGATACTGTTGTACATTTTTTCCTCAATAAAATAACAAAGAAAAAAAAGTGACTTCCGGTCCCGGAAGTGTTGGTGACGTAGCCCATGCTGGGGGCAGGTGACGTTCCGGTTAGTAAGATAAATAACATAAGATAGTAAAATAAATATATTGTGGTCAACAGGAAAACTATAGGAAATATATAATATAATGCATTAGACTTGTAAATTTTGTAGTTTGTCCGACGCCTATAAAGTTTGTGTAAAAAATAAATATCTGATTTTGTCCTGTGTTTTTGGAACCGGAAGACGGACTGGAGTGTGTTATTTTATAGAATTTTATTTGTATTTGGAGTGGTGGATGTTAGGTGAGGGGTATTTAGCACAGTGAATTGTAAGGTAAATGTCAGAGAAACACGCATAGGTTTCTTTTTGAGTAAAATGACAAATACTAAGGCAAGTTTCGGTCGACTGATCAC